>CAEFZX010010898.1:0-120110 GCA_903066825.1 Alfaro cultratus
CACCCACACTCACCCCCACGCCTGATATTTTTCTCCCCATCTAAACTAAATATATATATAGATATATATATATATATATATATATATATATATATATATATATGGTTTTGTTTTTGTCCTTGTTTTAGAGAAATTGACTCGTTGGATCTCAGGCAGAATCCTTGTTAAAGTTCTTGAAGAGGTTTAAAAAGGAAAACAATTTCCAAAGATTGCAGATTTGATCAAACTATGACAACTAAATGCAACTTTCAGAGAGATGATGTGGCTGGAAAATGTATCACCAGCTGCTTTCGGTGAAAGACCACAGGCTGTAGACCCACGGTTAATCAGCTCTGGCCATTTCTCAATCACTCAACAATCAAGTCGCCTCTGCATAGCAAACATGCTATGAGTTACACATTTAGCATAAACAACAATGATGTACCGGCAGAATGAAACAGTGTAAGAGATACAAAAGAAGAGTGTAGTGCTTATGCTGCAGATTATAGCAAAGGTCCCAACTTAATTACAACAATAAAACACAACAAAAGCATCAAGAACTCATTTGAGAATCAAAGGCATCCATGCCAGAAATAACATCTCCTCACTTCTTTTCATTTCAAGATCTAAAAATCTTTTCGCAGCTGTTTACAAGAACAGAAAGACGTTTGAAGACGATAGACCGCCAGCCAAAAAGTCATGCCGTATCGCGTCTGACACTCCAAATCTTGAGAAATTGATCCTGGAGTATAGTCATTGATCGCTTCAGGTTTGAACACACACCCAGGTCGGTAGAGGAGGGAACGGGGTAGAAGTGAGATGTGCACCTGGCTCAGTTCTTTTGTCAAGCGAATCGATGGCCTCCCACTGTGGGGGTATATTAGTCGGGACACAAGAGGAGCACAGCATGAGCTTTCATATGTTATGGGTTTGTAAACTGCATCACATTATTACTGCTAATGTGATGAGGGTATTAATTTCCTGCTTAATCTTAACTTTTATTAAACACATGTTTCCAATTGAATGTTTTGGTGAGCCAGATCATAACATGACGGACCCATCGTCCTCAGATCTCAAGCAGAAGACTCATGGCTGTTCAAGATGGCAGAGAAACAGCAGGAGCATTTTACAAACTTTGTGGTTCCAGATTCTTGTGCTGTGAGTTGTTTTTAGATTATTGACTACTTATTAGGTATTATCTGGAACCTCAAGGCAACCAATTCAGAATGTCCTAGAACCGGCACTAAGTCTCCCCTCAGGATGTGAGCTATGGGGTCATGTTGCTACCAGTCTGCACTAGAGGTGTGCGATGCTGCTTAGTTTGGTATTGATCCGATACCAAGCAAATACAGGGACCGTATCGGCAATACTGATACCCATGCTTTTTATTTAAGTTTGACGTATCATCAACCTTCTGAGTCTCTTAGGTGTTTTTATGGATTTTCTTTGAATTATTTTTGTTCACACTCAGGACAGAATTTGGACAAAGCTTACAGCCATCGGCAAAATACTTTTATAATAAATTAACATTATTTTTGTGCATTTTTCCTCAATAAATAAAGGGGGGCGCATGCCATCTGCTCACAAGGTGGCATTTGTTAAACTTGTTTAGGCTCCGCAGACTGATCTTAAACCCTGATGTTAGAAACTCTGCTAACATTTGGGAGAAATAAATGAAGCAGCAGAAAGCGAACGTTTGTCCATTTTTATTGGTTTGGATTATTTTTTCCCCCCGTCATGTTTCATTTACGTCCGCTGGCGTGCAGCACTTTGTTGATTTAATGGAAAGGAGTGGACATTTTTTACATGTAAACATGTTACACCTTATTAAAACCGCACAGAAAATGAACTGTTTGCTGGAAAAAGGCAGGTTTTTCTGTATTATCCAAAACATAAACTCTGACTCGTACGAAGAACGAAGAGCAACGGAACCAAGGCGGGCCGTGCCGAGGGTAAACTGAAGGCGTCGACGGAGCCAACGAAGGCCACAAAAAGACTGGCGCTGAAGGGCCCAGGACAAGTATTGCCGTGTCCCCCCCTCCACCGCCCTGAAACCACCAAGGCCACCGGGTAATGAATAAATAAACAGCCCCTCAAACCATCTCGCCTCTTCCTCTTCCTGCTTTCCTCATTTGGCAGCCCTCACACACACACACACACACACACATGCATATGCATACGCTCAGAAACTGGCACATGTTCATAAACAATCCACACAAACGCAGGATTGCCTTACTGCCTATATACTTACTCACAAACAAACTGGTTTTGTGCAGAAGTTTGTTCCGCAGGTCTGGATTCAGAAGGACGTCACCGATTTTGTTCAACTTCGAAAAGTGTAAGTTTGATGTACCTGCATGTATTTACCCACTGACTCTATGGAAACATTTTGTTTTGCCAGAACCACCCGATTCCCAGGATTTACTCTGCGAGTAAATTTGAGCAACTAAATTTGACAATGCGAGAGCTTGAGGGAACACGAGACAAAACTCTGTAAGTCGCACAAATACGACGCCTCACCGCCACACTGCCCGCTCTAACGATCCAAGAAAAATATTTTCAATTATTCAACTTTTCAGCCCCGAGAAGCCGCAGCCGAGAAGTCTTTTATCGCCATTCTAGTTGGGACAACGCTAAAACACCAACACCGTATGTTGAAATGTTGGTATTTTGCTTTTGTTTTCAAAAAGATGAACTTCTCAGCATCACAATGTTGCTTCAAAGAAAAGAGAAAAGGTGTTAAATGGCCAAAAGGTGATGAAAGTTTCCACCTTAAAACTGGGGAATTAAAAGATATATGGTGTTTCTTACAGATATATTCACACCACAAACATTTTTTTTTCACATTGTTGCACAAACTTTATTGTATTTTGCTGAAATTTTGTGCGGGTTGTGTCTTTTGGGTGTGTATCCTACCAGCTTTAAACATCTAGAAACCTGAATAAATGTCATAGACATCATTAATAAATAATAATATAGTAGCAGCAGCTTTTTGTTTTGTTTGTTGTCAAAGCAATTAAATCCTGATTTGCATTTTTTTTGTTAGTTTGTTTTAAATGGACCAAAAAATTAGCACTGAGTGCCTCAAACTGGATACCAAGTTTAATGTTAAGATCTAGAGTGTTGCTTGTTCCTTTAGCATCTTCGACCCTCCAACACTTCAGGACTATCATATCAACTCAGCATGTCAGGTACTCCTAACATCAGCCACATTTCAGATTTATGGATCCAGTCACATGAATATGTAAACGTTTCTATTTTCATTGAATATTAACCTTTTTAGTCCTTCTAATTATCAAGGGGTTGCTGCCACGTTTCGATTAAACTCTCCACAACCGTTTGGCAGGATAACCTGGTCGTGTCTTACAAACCATTACCACCAATTACTTTGTTTTGCTTTGATTTTAGAGATTTTGTGTGAATTTCAGAGAAAGCCTGGAGTTAGCTAAAATATAGATCTGACTTTGTCTGGGACTTGGATAAAAAGAAAAAAAAGTGTACTTTAAACTTGAAATGATCAAATGTGTAAATCAATGCATTACTACAAGTACTCAACTGAAATAGCCAAAGTCTGCTGTGGCACCTACTATTTGCAGCTACGTTAATTCACGCAGTGTAGTGTTTACAGATTGTTCTATTTGCAGAATTGGGATTCTGGGATCTGCAGCCTCAACAAACCCTGGCTTAGTTTCTGTTGCACCCGTCTGTTCTCACTCGAAGGCCCAGTTTCCCCTCATCTTAAACCATAACACCACATCATTAAATGGAGATTTATTTTCCTGACCTGTTAGGTGGAGTGGCATGACTGATGTAATGCTAAATCAGCTCAAAGCGACAGAGGAGTCAGAAAGAAAGCAGTGATGTAAGCTGTGAGGTGAGACCTTCATGGATCAGGTTTGTGTACGCCACAAAGACACTTGACCAGATTTGGATCGTTCAAACTTGGATGGTACCTTAGCACCGCAAACATAAAGTTCTTCAAACAGTTCCTGGATCATTCTTGATTGGTGGCAGGGTGTATTATCCTGCCGAAATAGGTCCAAGACATCAATTATAGTCTACAAGACACATAAGCAGATACGACATGGACTTAAAGCATGGACTTTGTTTTATTTATTTTATTTTTTTCCATATTTGGTAAAACTGTCACCACGTCATGTCGGCACAATCAATCTCCTCCCAGAGCTACTAGTGCCATCTGAAGAAATGTGTCGCTCCTGGTCAAAAACCACCAATCAGAGCCAAGAGGAGGGTCAGTAAGTCCTGGTGTACGCGCTGCTAAATGTGATAACGGCAGAGAAACAACTTACCGTTACAGAAAAAGTCTTTATCCTCCATCATCGGTGGCCAGGCTAACTGGACTGAGCTGTCGTGTTGGGGGAGACGTTGTAGCATAGCAGAGAGCAAGACGAAGGTTCTGAGCAGCACCTACATGAGCATGATTGAGACTGCCAGTCCTGGCTCTGACTGGTTGTTTTTCACCGTGAGGAGAAAAACATGAGGAGCTTCATTATATACAATCAGGACCAGCATTAACTTGCTTAGCCATCTGAACTACAGGAACTCACAGACCAAAGGGGACGGCTGATGCTCCCAATATGTATCAGTAAACCTCTGCCAGTTCACCACTGCTCCTTTCATTGGCCACAACTGCAGACTGGGAGCACCTTGCAAGAGCTGCAGCTTTAGAGATGGTTCACCCCAAGATGTCCATCCATTGCAATCTGGGATTACTTCCATTCATCCATCTACTATCTTACATGATTCTCCCTAGTGGGGTTGGGAGGGGCGTTGGTGTCTATCTCCAGCGGTCAACGGGCGGGAGGCGGGCTACACCCTGGACAGGTTGCCAATCCATTACAGGGCAACACAGAGTCAGATAGGACGAAGGACCATGCACACACACTCATCCCTAAGGAGAATTTAAAGAGATCAGTCAACCTGACAGCCATGTTTTGGACAGTGGGAGGAAGCTGGAGAGAACCCACGCATGCACCTTGAGAACATGCAAACCCCATGCAGAAAGATCGGGATTCGAACCCAGGACCTTTTTGCTGCAAGGCAATAGCGGACTTATGCTTCATTAATGTTCTTGTTTCTAACAAATCAATTTTGAGGATCCAATGTTTTCTTGCTGCCTAACATATCCCACCTACAAACAGGTGCAACAACGAAGGAAAATCTGTGGTATTCTCTTCACCTGGAAGTGGTCATAATGTTATGCCTGATCGACATTCGTGATTTTTATTTTTCCTATCTTAAAGAGCAACTTTCATTGTTTTATAACCGAACGCAGCTGAAGTGCATGACTGAATGCTCCTTTGTTTGAGCTGGATTGATCCTGATGATTAGCACATGTTCAGCTTCAGATTCTGAACCCAAGAAGCTTCACTGCTAACTCTCTAGCAGACGCCCTAAACCTCTCAGCTCATGTGACTAATGCAGAGACCTGATAAAGTGAACAGGGATGTGTTCAGACAGTTGTGCACAACTTTGTGTTGGTTTTGTTCAACAATAGCTTTTGGTTTAGCTATGAATATCTGTTTAATGAATATTGGTACCTGTTCGTACCAAAGCAGGTGAAATGATTAAAAACCCTTCAGGACTCAACAAAACACCATGTAGCAGACAATCAAACAGAACTCTAATTGTTTATCCTAAGTTAACTTATCACTGCCCAGACACAAACCTAAACCGGTTACTAAGAACCGGCGACATCTCAGTTGGACAGTCAGTTGTGTGGCAGAGTCGGTTCGACTGGCACATATGGACAGCCTGGGTGGAGCTCCACAACTCTTGTTGGCTCTGGAGCTAGAATGGAGCTAGCATGGAGCTACGTTCTCCTTCAGGGGAATGGCAGCAGCTGTCAGCTTGGCGATGATAATTTTTGGGGAATCTGTAACTCAAAGATTCCTTCTGCAGAATTATGACTAAACCAGGGACAAAATGTTCGATGTGTAAACATACGTTTGAAGGAGGTTGTAAACCTTGTGCTTTCTTCATTTCTTTAATATCAGTCATCAAGCTGGTTGATAACAAACTTGCACAGCATCTTCAATAGATTGCCTTTTCACCCTTTGTTTTCAGTTAACTTTCAGTTTTGTATACCGTTGGGTTAGACATTATCATCAATTGACATTGACATATTGATAGCATTGTAGAACAAACCTTTTTTTATTATCAGAATCAGAAATTTAAGGGCTTTCCTTTGCTCTGACCTGAGACTTCCTGGATTGGCATTTTCACCAGAGATCTCCCACAGCAGTTCATTTATTTGCTCTGGACAGAAGAGCATATTTGCTTTCTTACTTTCCCTGTAGCAATATGTTTTCTATACCAAGCAGAAAATCACCCAGTAACCTTGACCTGTGTGCTCTTTATACGTTTCCATGCAGCTTCCACCAACGGCTCATTCTGTTGTGTCATCAACTTGCACAACATTAAATCGTCCCCTACAGACAACACTTAAACACTGTATTTTCAGCATTGTTTTTTGTTTTGTTTTTTCACTTTACAGATGTGGGAGACTTTAAAAATCCACTCATCAGGAATTCTTGCATATTTCATTGACTTGCAAAAGCCCTGTCTGTACACGTTGTCATGTCACAGCTTCATTGCACTTTATTAGGATTTTATGTGACAAACCAACATAAAGTTGTGTAAATGACGAGCCTGAGAACAATCCCTCTCTTATCATCCATTCTAATCCTCTCAGATTAGAGGACTTGCCCAGAGCAAGCAGAGGTTCATCTGTTGGAGCAGCAGCGTCAGAGTCGCTGCCTTGAAAAAAAAGCTCACATAGCATGAAGAACGTAATGGACAAAGAGTCTCTTCAGTCAGAGGTTTCCTCAGAACTGCTGTAATACAATCTGCTACAGGAGACACTGACATCACTATAATGGACTCTTTGAAGAAACTTGTGTAGTTTAAATGACAACTAGGCAGTAATATTGTTGTTTTGAGGCTGTTTTTCAGTAATGCAAAGTCATTATAGTGCAAGAACGCATGAACAAAGATCAATAAAGTTTTGATTCTATTGAACACTGAAGACATTTTAGGTATCCAAAATAAATAAATAAACTAGCAGAAGAAACATGAGCCAGTTTGAATCATAAGATTCAAACTGCTGCCGTCCCGTTTTTGATAGAAAGAAAGAGGAAAGAGAAAAACAATAAATCGTACAAATGGAAATGGTCGAGCTTGTTTTGATTTATCATGCGATTAATCAGTTTATTGCGTGTTACGACAGGCCTAATTGGGACACTGGATATTCTGTTGGGATAAATTTTGAGTTGAACTGAATTACATTTAAACCAAGTTGGACTGAAATGCAACACAGTGATGGATGAAAACCTCTTAGAGGACGGACGAAATTCATTACCGCAGCCGAGGTTCACCTTCTATAGCAAGACGACAGCCTTCATCCACAGCCAGAGCAACAACGGATTAGATCACAGCACATACATGTGTTAGAACTGCCTAGTCAAAGCCCAGGTCTAAATCAAATTGAAAAAATTGACTGGAAAATTGCATTATACAGATGCTCTCTATCCAGTCTAACTGTTTGTATTTTCCCAAAGCTGGTAGAAAAATACCCCAAAATACTTTCAGCTGTAAAATGTGACTCTACAAAGAGGGTGGGATGGGGAGAAAGCAAAGCAGAACACCTACAGTATTTTATATGTAAAACAAAATTTAATTTGAAAAAGAATAACAATTGTGTGTTTCTTTCTTGGTGTTAACTGATCACATTAAGTCCCAATCAAACACATGGAAGCTTGTGTCTTGAAAGAAATCTGAAAATTTCATGGGATATAAATACTTTTCTAAGTTTTTACATCAAAGCTGCAAGGAAGTATTTCTAATGTTGATGAGGTAGCAGTTTTCAGGAAACATTCATTATTCTAAAAGAAAATATTCATATGTAAGTGTTGGAAGTTTGTTTAGTCATTTAGAAATGCAGGAATCTGATCGTTCTCATTTCAGCTGAAGCAAGTTTGGGATATTGTGTGTGTGTGTGTGTGTGTGTGTTTGAGCAGGGATATTGAAGACGCTTTATTGCAGCTATTAGTTCCTATTTTACTGTGAAAGAAATCAGACAAACAGTTCCCAAAGTCATAAAGAGAAAAAAGATCACGAGAAATGAACGGCCTAATAACGGTCCCACTTTTATCATCTGTTTTAATCCCAACAATAAATTCTGACCCCGAGCAACTTTAATCGAACTCAGCAATTAAACCGATTCAGACGCTGATTGCTTATAGCATCGCGCCAGACACGGCTATTCTCAGAAAGAAAAGTTCAAGTGGTCCAAACCCTCACTGTGAGGTTTGCTGCAAAGCACAAAACAATTAAGAAGAAAAATAACACCCAACACTTCGGCGATAAGATTGGACTTTACAAACTGAGCCTGCGTTGGCACTTTCGACACTTCTTTCCGCATTAACACACACGAATTAAACAACCCGGGTCAAACCTCAACATAACGTCCTGGACTCTTGGATTAAAAGCGTGATTCGGTTTAACCTTCAGGATGGCTTCTGCATATGCATGCGTCTTTGTTCCTACACTTTGTACGGATGCAAATGAGTGTCTGGCTGTTTACCCCCGGACGCAGACAGAGAGAACGAGTGTGTGAGGGTGTGTTACGTCTGTGATATCATGGTGTGCTTGCTCTGCTCTCCATGCTGCTCTGCTCCCACAGGGCCCCTGGGACCCATCTGCCTCCCCGTTATTAATTCATCAGGCTTAACCATGCAGCACTTTATGACTCTGTTTGGGCCGACCAACTATCACACACCCATATCTGTCTCTCTCTCTTTCTCTCTGGCTCTTCCGCAGTGTATCGAAAAACAATATCTGTCATTTCGGCCGCATCTTGAAATGTCTTCTGTGTTGTCTTCGCTTCTTCTTCCTTCTAATTATGATGGAGGCAGCAGATGAAGCGAATATTTTTGCACAAATACTGTTCCTGGTGAGATGATTCAGTTTTTTGTTTTTTTTTTCTAAAAGAAAATATTGAGCAGAAGCAAATCTATTTAAAGAATCAAAAACTTCTGCAGAGGCCGTAAACCTTTGGGCAGCCACCAAGTTGACTGACTTTACTTCGCACTCCATCTGTGCTGCTAATTCCCACCACGGAAAAAAAAACAACATTTTGCCGATTTTGCGGCCGTGTTTCGAGCAAACCCTTTTATAGAGTGAAACCCAAACTTTCCGCCATGAAAGATAATCTGAGAATCAATCAATGCCCTTTATGTGAATCCACCCTGATTGCCGTGCCTAAATCCATCGCCGTCAAGAACAGAGAGAAAAGATCTGAGATTGCTGCACATCAAAAGAGTTTATCTAGATAGCATTACGCGACTGTAAATAGCTGCAGCAAAGACAAAAGATTTTGCTCAGAGATTCAGGAAAGGAGAGCAAGCGGACGGTCTTTCTTAGAATTCGGTTTTTCTAAGCCACTTCCCAAAGTCACATCCTCCTGCTTCGATTTGCACAACCAATGTGAATATTAGTTTTATCCAATTAACCTGTTCTTTTTGTCTTCTTCTTCAGAAGAGACGAGAAGTGCTCATTTGATAGATTACAAGGTTAGATAAAAGTGATTCTTTCCTTCTTCGTCGTCCTTCAGGGGGCAACATGAACCTTTAGGACAACCAGGGGGAATGTTTGCTGGGTCAACATTGGCTGAATACTGAGGTTATACTGCCCCCCAATGGACATTATGTGAAAAAGGTGCTGATTTGAGCCAACAACTACCCAAGTTTAAAATGTCTGTGAAGCTGTAAGATTACATATAGAGGTTCACTTACAAATATATATATCAAATGAGTTCAGAGTATTTGCAAAAGATGAAGGAACACATGCTTTATAACTTCAAATGCCCAACTTTAATTTAAAAAATAACTTTTCAAATCAGAGTTTGATTGTCAAAAACACTATTCTTTAACCTGCTTGTCCGTTATGAAGGGCTAAAAGTGTCATGACTTGATAAATATGCAAGCACTGAAATAACTACTGCAATTTGACATAAATGAATAATATCAATATACTAATTTTAACCTGTTAATATGTAAATCCTACAACTTTACATGAGTTTCCATGTCATCCATTAGTTTGTACTGACCGTGCATCTGCTCATATTTGTCAGTCTGGTCCCCACTTTGACAACCTAAGATTTAAATTAGTTTTCTCTGTTCTACTGTTTAGTGAAGCATGAGCCCTTAGAATTACACTTGCCTTGATCAGAGGTCTCAGATCAGATCACATGTAACACAAGGGCCAACCGTCCCAAACCAGGGATCAGACCAGGAAAAGAGGGCGACACAAAGTCTTGGGAAATGCAGTGCAATAAAATGTAATTATTTCTGAGATCTGATCATTTTATAACTTCTTATAGTTGTGGTAAAATTGTCTGTGATGTCCCACCCTTCGTTTTCAGAGAAATAATCCTGCCTCTCATCAGCAGCCTGTTATTGTTATTCAGTCTGCAGTGGAAATTATTTTCTTCTAAGAGAGTAAGGAGGGTCTCATATCCTAGCTTGTTACCTGAAGGCCGTGATTAGATGCACCAGTTGTATAACCGAAAAAGAAAAATATTAAAGAAAAATGTTAGGGAGATAATTCACTGTTCTATATTAACAAATTAAGTTTACTTGTAAAGCCCATTTCAGCAGCAAGGCTGAAACTGTTGTTATGGTGTAGCATCTAAAAACATAATACAATAACCAATTAAGAAACAAGCAATAAACATTAGATTTAGTCAAATGCCATATTAAAAATCAACAAGCCAAATTGATCAAATATGTTGATCAATGTTCCAGTTATGAATCAAGAGCAACTCTAAACACAAGCAGTTTTAGCTCTGATTTAAAGAAACTCAGTGTTTCAGCAGTTTTCTGGAAGTTTGTTCCAGATTATCGGACCGCAAACATGCTTCTCCATGTTTGATATTTTTATAATCCCTGCTCCTCAAACTTCATCAACATTTGGTGTCAGAAATGGGATAGTTCAGATAGACAATCACCCAACATTGCCTTCGATAGGAGTATCCGTCTCTGCTGTGTGTTGCCTCAGTACCACAGTCACCAGTCGGTCTGGGGCATCCTTCGCTCTGTAATTGAATTTGCTAATAAAGTGTACAACATCTCCCAGTTTTTCAATGGAGTCCTGAGAAAGCCTTGAGGTCTGGAACATCAGAAGAAACAGACTTCTAAACAAAAATGGTCTAGGATATGTAATGAAATACCAGCTTTACAATTGTTCTGCGAAAACCAACCACTCTCTCAGCTTTGCTGGTGTTTAAATGCTCCTTGAAGGGAATAATTTTTCTTCTATCATTATTCAAACAAAAGGGAAATATGGAGAAAAGTGCTTAGAATGTCCTTCTGATTCAAGCGACAATGTTGGGATTTGATCTTCAAATGGTTCCGTGTTGTCTAACCTGCTTTCACACCAATTCTAATTTGCTTTTAAATTCTCCGGAAGGATGTTGCAACTCGACTTAATGTTAATCTGACCAATAATCATTCATGCTGCCTTCTAACACTTAAGCCTCGGCGGGGATAAAAGGACTGACAATGTTTGAAAATGGCCTGACAATGTGATTACACGTACTGTAAGACAGACAGACAGACAGTTGTCGCTTCAAAGACGAGGACAAATGGGAACGAGCCGCGGACGTACCTGAAAGATGGTGAGAGGAGATGTTGAGGCTGGCTCTCTGTGGAGCAGGGGAGTGGGAACAGCTGACAAAGAAACTGAAACGGTGATGTGACAAGCCTTGCATGGAGGTACGGCTGGAGATGTGTGAAACCTGGGAGGAAAGACGGAGTCAGACGTTTGCTTGCTGAAATGAGCAATTAACAAAGTTGGACATTTTCATTCCACTATTGTTTTGTACAAAGGACAGATGACTCAAAGACCTCAAAGGGTTATTAAGCTAAATCATTCATTTAAAACAAAATCTTTAGCTCTTAGTAACGATATAAAGAAAGTGTTTGCATTTATTTTGTTGATTGTGATATCAGGTTTTTGCACAGTTGGTGCAGAGGTATTAATGGATGGTAAAATAATGTTATTCCAGGTAATTGTTAGTAATGTAAAAGTCAGGCGTGTTTGGCTTTTATATCTGGCAAAACAGCTAAATCTAAACAGTACAAATCTGTGTTTGAACTATTAATTCTTTGATTAAAAGTAGAAATTCTTCTGATAGTTGACATGCGTTTTAGGTGAGACACCTCAGACTTTCTCACAGTACCAAAAGAAGCAGCAGAAAAAAAAAAAAGGTCGGAAATTTACTGAAAACTCTGGTACTTCAAGGAAATATAAAAAGATACTGAAAACCCCCCAACATCTTTTTAGTTTCTTGGTTAAACTGTTGCCATCACTCCACTTCCTGCCCCGAAAGCCAACCTTCCTCTGCGCCTGTTCCCCCAGGGAGCTCTTTCTTGGCAAACAGGGCTGTTTATTTTAGTAAAAGCCTCTCGCTTTGGCTGGTTTGTCTAATTAAAATGTTGCAAAAGCATTGGGGAGCAGGCATTTTATTTAACGGCTAATTGTGCTGACACCGAGGGACCAGGATATTTTATGCATACACTTTTTGAGAGATCTCAAGGAAATAACTCAGTCGAGTTTATGCACACAAACACGCACATGCATACGCGCGCACACACACAGGAGATCAGTTTCTTGTTCACCGGTGAGATGAATTTTAAACAGTCAGGAGTATCAAGTTAATCAGTGGGAATTCTGTGGGGGAATATCAAGTTGCCTTTTAACACGGCAGGATGCATGTATGATTAATGCACGGCTCCCTATTGGACTCAACAGAATAATTGTCTTGTTTACCAACAGGTGTTTTTAATCTAGACACAGGAATTAACAATCCTTGTCTGGAGAGGCGTTCAGGGGTTGCCGCGTTCAGGGGTTGCCGCGTTCAGGGGTTGCCGCGTTCAGGGGTTGCCGCGTTCAGGGGTTGCCGCGTTCAGGGGTTGCCGCGTTCAGGGGTTGCCGCGTTCAGGACGCGGCGGTTTGTCGTTTGTCGCAGAGGCAGCTTGACAAACCGAGCTGAGTGCGAAAGTACAAGTTGAACAAGATGTTTTTTGCTGTTGTTTCAAAGTTCTCCGATTACACACCGATCATTAAAAGGATTATTCATTTTTTGCCTCACAAAGGGTCAGCAAAAGGTCAAAAATGTGTTCTTTTGTGTTTGGGTTTGGAAAGGGAAGCCTATTTCCAAAATTATTTCTATTCACAGAAATTCCAGAATATCAAAAGAGTGATTTTTCAAAAGTATTATTTAATTTTTTGACTTGAATTTAGAAGTCTACTTACATTAATATTATTATAATCAGGACATTTGCCTACAGTATCTTCAGTACATGAAAACACATTGCTTCCTGCTGTGAAATCATGAAAAATCAAAGTAAAAAAATTGCTAAGATTTTGGGAAGAGAACTTAGGAGCTGCATAAATTAGATTCACCCATCAGTCCAATTTCACAATGCCTGAGCATCCTGCATTCATCTGTTCAAACAATGTTGTGCAGGATTACAACAAACAACAAATGTACCTAGCATGTGACGCTAAAGCCATAAAGTTTAACAGGAAATTCTACCAAATATGTAATAGGTAAGCTTCTGTAAGTCTAAAATATCCCTGCTCTCATTATTCAGAGATGTGGTGAATACAAATCATTTTTGATAACACTAACTGGTCTAAAACATGAACGTTTTCATGAGATCTAAGGTGAGAGAGAGAGTGAGGGGACAAATGTGTCTTTTTATATTGTGAATGTAAATATCTGGCTTCAGCTGTATTTGCAAAAACACTTAACGCTATAAGCATTCAAGTGTATTATACAGTAAAGTGCTCATTTGTCAAAACCCCTGATGATTTCCTCCGGCAGATGTGATTCTAGTGGGAGATAAATGCATCACATTTACTTCTTTTTACTCCCAGCTCTCTGGATATCTGTCAGCCTGGGAACTACACAGACGAGTCACCTTACTGTGGCGTCGTCAGGGAAAGTCTCCAATCGTTTCTTCCTCTCTAATGGGGTGCTAAAACACTTGGCCAGTGGGCTTCCTTGGTTTTCAGATGCTGTGCAGTAGGATAGTGTGAAGTACTGTATTTCTGAGGAAAGGCGTTGCATGTATTACCTTTTCACACCTCAGCAGGAAGCCTACAGGTTGGCAGAGTCGCAGGTATTTCACCATCCAATTGCTACAGCAGCTCAGTGGCACAATCGAACAAATGTTGGAGTGAGAACGAAAATGGAGGGATAAAATATAAATAATTCTCGGGTTAATTTTACTTCCATTTTTGACCTCCATATAGCTAAAAACAGCTAAAATAGCAAATATTAGCTTTTAAGCTACAGCTAAATAGCTATAGCTAAAAATAGCTGATTACATAGCTACTTGTTTTAGCTACTTTAGCATACAGCTATTTTAGCAGGTCAAATAACTCTATTTTAGCTACTCTAGCAAAGCTATTTTAACTGGTTAAATATCTCTTTATCGTACCTGTTTTTAGCTGTAGAAAAGGACAAAAAGTAGCTAAAAAACTGTTCATTTATTTGAGTAAGTCTTATACTACTGTCTGCCTTGAAAAGAAAAACTTCACTTTGTGTCATTCTCCTTTGCAAGGCATTAACTTCCTAGATGATGTCTTAACATCCTTATTATTATATAATGTTCTTTTCTCATTATACTCTCTGTTTTGTGAAGTTCACCAGTCCAACCAGTAGCAAAACACCCCCAAAATATTTGGGAATATGTTCTAAGGTTTGCAAACTTCCTTCTTGTTCCTCCAAATGTAAATATCAAAAGAGCATTTTCTTTTTATTTTTTTTTAATCTCTAAATGCTTTGGCAAAGTGTAATCTGTTTCTGTTGATTTTCAACCCATGACATTGTTTTACCAGCTTCAGGAAGCATCTTAAAACGTTTTACTGTTTTTCTGGGGTTGATTTACACACCTTGCACAAAGATACGTTCATGTTTAGGACACAAAATGCAGCTGGACTTTCCCATCAGGTTCATCTGCAGGTACTTATGTTTGTTGGTGAATGCGCACTTTGAGGAACATGCAGATGATACACAAGGATAAACCAGATTTGTGGAGGTCCAGAGTTCTCTTCCTGGTTTTTAGATTTTTTTCATGATGTTGCCACAAGCAAGTGTTGCATTAGAATAAATTCACAGGTGTGCCAATTTACTTAAGCATTGGCAACTAACCTGCCAGAAGCTTGCAAATGTGATCAATTGGGCTTTTTAAATATTATTTCAAGGTACAGTAATGCTAGCATATGTAAACTTGTGAATTTAAAGAAGATATAAGACAATTTATAAAATATTCTTTTATAAGTCTAGCATTCAGAAGTAAAAACAACAGAAGAGGTGTAATGTATAAGACAACAAATGTTGAAGAGTCATCTGACTGTGTGGGAGGGCTTGGCAGTGTGGTCAGTCTGAGGGTCTCATGTCAGCAAAGTATGGGATGTATCTGCACTGTGCTGACAGGAAGTCCCTAATCGTTACCAGAGCTTCTCTGACAGTATGACGGTGGAAGGACATGGAGAGTTGGACATAGCAGGATTAGTCTTCTCAGCTTGCTGCTACATATACTGTAGACATGCTGGTCAGTCGTAAAGATGTGGCTGAGCATGTTATGAACCAATTGGTCATCAGCCCTTCCAGCTCACCAATAATCAAAATACAACATTAATGTCTTTATTGTTAACGTTTGTCTATGCATTAGGCACGTAAGTCCTTTAATCCTCAAAATGTTCTTTAGGTAATAGAAGGCTGACTTTGTAACTGTCCTTATGTGACTGACAGTTCAGAGTCCACCACTGGAATGTAGAGAGGAGTCTGTTCCTACTGTTAAGGAGTTGGTAGGTGGTGTTGGAGGTCATTATGATGGAGATGGGCTGTGAACTTCAGTCATGGAGAAGGAGCGAGGATACCGGGAATGTGTTTGTTGCCTGCTTGTCCTTCAAGGGTCGCAAGGAGGATGGTACCTATCTCTAGAGGTTATTGGGCAAGAGGCAATTTAGAGAGATCAATTAACAAAACAGTAATGGTTTTGGACTATGGAAGAAAGCCTGAGTATCCGAAGAGAACCGACACACGCAACCGACACTGGCTCAAACCAGGATCTTTCTGCCGGAAGGCCATTATGCTATATTCAGAAAACTGTCCCCACATCGAGATCATGACAGAGAATCTAGCTCATGTCTCCAAATAGCAGATGGAGATGTCATTGTATTCTATAATGTTTGATGCATAGCATCATGATCCTCCCTTGATTTGGTCTGTGTTGGGCAACCAAACCTTTCCAATGTACATTGGTTTTCTCATTTATTGTTGTTTTTTTTTGTTGTTTTTTTCCCCCCAAACTGGAGCAATTAAAACATTTGCAAACTCACAAACCTTCAATAACTGTTCGGATGTGCTGCAGCTACCAGTAACATCTTGCTCAACTTGTAACTTGACAAATTACAGGCCTGTGGTGCCTGTTCTGGACATGCTAGCTTCTTGCCAAACAACCCGTTAACATACGGGTTGTACTCTCCATGGGTTAAAAAAAAAAAGACATCCAAACCAAACCATTTGTTCAGGCTGTTTTTGTACTCTTATTATGTCTGTGAGAATGTTTCTATTTCAGCAAAGCAGAGGTCGGTTTGAACCTGACTTTTTCACCTACATCTTTCCAGGAAAATTTAACTACCCTTAAATTTATAACCATCAGTCTTTACTTCCAATGAGTCACCCTTGAAAACGCTCTTGAGCCCTTCAAACAACCAGCCAGTAATTAAAATCCGCCTATCAAGCATTCTGCCATAAATCAGATTAAAGGTACATTTCCAGCTGTTCCTCCAGCCTCTTTTCCTCTCCACTGAGATGACACGATGGCGTCCTGTTTAGAGAAAGGGTTAGGCAGGATTAAAGGGTGTTTCTGACCCTCTTATCTAGTGTTTGAGCACTTGATCACAGAGGCGTGCCCTAATCCGCACATCAATAGGATTCCATCAACACGCTCTCTTCCTCGACCGACAAAGGGGCTCGTTTGGATGGCCTCTACACACACCACAAGCGCTTAACACTTACAACACACACATGCAGAGAAAGACACGGGTCGCCGTTAAAGCAGCTGCGTTTCTGCTGTTGCTCGCTTTGCTGGCTGATGTCTAATCTCGTAAACTTTTGCCCGCTCCTTGGGCGACGGACTCAAAGCCGAGATCTGTGAAGCATTTTGCGTGCGCCTTCTTTGTCTGCAGACGAGGATCGGCGCATTTGTTTGGAAATTCAAGAGGGAGATTAAATCAGGTTGGTTGATCAGCAGTGGGGTTTGTTTACAGCTGCCTTTAGACAGGGATGATAAGCTGTTTATGTCAAATCTGTCAGGAATAATTGCACATGTTGGGGCCCTTCTGGTGTGTGTAAGACGATATCTTCCATGTGATAGGGCTCTGCAGATAAGCAATCAGCAAATGCAAAACATATTCAAAAATAACTCGACGCAGCACGGCCTTCTAAAATGAAACAAGCATGGAGTCTTTTTAAACAAAAATGCTTAAAGTGCAGATGTTAAGCGACGTCTATTAGCAATGCATTGTTACATATGAGTGTATCGAAGCAGAAATAGATTGTGTGCATTTGACAAAAGAAGGGACTTTTCTCTTCTCCCTGTGGGCCTGCAGGCTATCTGAAAGGACTGTACATCATACTGTTCAGTCAGTTCTAATTGGAAGTGACTGCTCTGTGTTTATCAGCAGTGGCTGCATTGTGTGCCCATGTGCAGTGGGGAGAGGCGGGGGGGTCACTGGTGTTTCCGTGGAAAGGGAAAGTAGCGTCACAATCGCAGTGGATTCTCAAGGAAATTGCCGCCGCACACACAGAGGGACTGGAGCCGCGGCCTGGCGACAGAGTCTGGCTCCCGAGATCATTCCTGCGACTGCAGGGGCCACAGAGGCCAAGCGGTGCGTGAGACTGGATGTGGTTTTTAGTGCGCTAAGCATCTGGACAAGAGACAACCAGAACTTGGACGACTGAAAGATGTTGGTCTGAATTTTAGTTTGTCTTTGAATTATTTCTCCATTTTCTGTCCTTTTATAGTCATTCTTTTGATAATATTTGGATTCAAGACGTTGTACATGTTCGCTTATATCCTGCTAATGTTTAGTTTTTGATTGATGAAAATCGGATTGTATGTATTTGTATGTGTCTTGAGCCCACTACAAAGGTCCAGAGTTGAAAGCTATAAATCAGCGAAAGCTGTAGTCGCCGCTCTGGAGAAACCCGCAGACTAAACAGTGACGACCCCCAACTCTGACCTTACACACACACGCACACACACACACACACACACACACACACACACACACACACACACACACACACACACACACACACACACACACACACATTTTAAACTCTGTTGCAATGGTTTGGATTAAATAACAATTTAATTGATATTACTACAGCACAACAAAGAAAGCTTCAGTATTTTTAACTTCGGATAGTTTGCAGACATTTTTTCTTTGACAGCATTTGGCCAAGATTGAACATCAAAGCCAAAATTTACTTCTGTTGCCTTTGGGATATTGTAATTCAATGATTGCATCCTTTTCTTTTAAGGAATCCTTGAATAATAGGTTGAAATTTAAAGAGGCTTCAAAAACAAGACACTGGACCAGAGCCAGTTGGTTTGAAGATTCACCAGTGAAGAATGGTAGCCAGTCAAATGATAAAAGGGAAGGGCCGTCTTCAGTTTGCCACAGAGTGAAGATGACTTCAAATCAGCTCCAGTGCTATAAAAAGTATCCATTTCAGATCTGTTCTGGTTTTACTTTTTTCCATTGTTGTCACATTTAAATGTTCCAGATCATCAAAGAGACTTAAATATGCCGCAAAATGCAGTTTATTAGACCGAAATCAATCTGGCACTAAGTTAAACTAAATTTAAAAAGAAAAACAACTTTGATTAACCACATCTTTTGAAAAGCTAAGTTCATCTTCATAAGCCAGGCTTAGGTTGAATTACCACCAGACCTGTAAAATCAAGAAATCAATTCAAGAGAAATTGTCTTGTAACATGAAGTTGGTCAAAATATCTCAAAAAGCAACACATCATGCCCTAATTTCCCCCAATAAATAAATAAATAAAATTAAAAACCAGATTAGAAACAACATCATACCTCACTTGCCTCAGTTAAAGCCAGTGCTCATGATTCAACTTACAAGAGACAGACAGGACGAAAATAGCAAACATGGGAAAGTTCCATATTAATGTTGAACCAAAGAGAAGCAAAGGGCCCTCTAACATTTGCCAAGAAAACACAACCCTGATGATTCCTGAGAATTTTGGGAAAATATTCTTTGGACTGAAAGTAAAGATTTTAAGCCATTACGTTACATCTGCAGTAAAGCTAACAATTCATGCCAGAAAACAATATGCCAGCTTGACTCTATGGAGATTGCCTGCACTGTAAAAAACCACCAAAGTTTGAATTGAGCAGAATTGCACAGGAAGGCGACGTCTTCAGACGGCCAGAATCAACAGGTTTGTTACAATCCTCCCACATATCTACCACATGTAAGCAATATTATTACTATTAACTTCAGAGAATCTCCTTGTTTCTGCTCTCATTCCCCAGAAACAGAACCAAACGGGGAGAAGCAGCATTCAGCTTCTGTGCCCCACAAATCCGAAACAATCTTTGGAAAAAGCTCCAAAACTGTTTCAGCTGTTTTACCTAGAATTGAACCATAATAAATGGAACATTGACCAACATATGCATATTGACGATTTTAACGATGGCTCTTGACAAAATGTGATGTTTTGTTTCTGGTTTCAATAGGTGACTGTATGATGTTTTGTTTTTATGTTATGTTTTTATGTCTTCATGATGTAAAGCCCTTTGGACTGCCTTGTTTACGAAATGTGCTACACAAATAAACTTGATTGATGGCTGATGAAAAAAAACAAAAAACGCTTTATCCCTTTAAGGAGCCAAAGAAAATCCGCCCACTGACAGATAAAAGAAAGTAACTCCACCGAAAAAAAAAAGAAAAAGTGTACCTTTGACCACTAGATGTAAATTTTATAGCTTATTTTTGTGTCTTTATTTTTATGGAATAAAATTAGTCAAAGTGCATCATGTATGTTCAAAATAACAGATGTGGAAGTGAATGGGAGTCCGAGTGTTTGTCTCCCTCTGCTGGAAAAGCCATGCATGTACATACAGAGGAAGCCACATCGGTATGACTGCAGTCTGCCATCAGGTCCTCACATGAAGGTTAGACGTTACCCTAAATATGTACACCAAAGTGACTCCATTTATCACTTATTGATTGCTGTTGTGACGGAGTGGAAGGCGACCGAAGAGATTTTTGTATGTTTGGGGGGTCATTAGCACCAGTGTTGGTTTTAAAGGTGAAGCGAGGCCTTTGGGTGACTTTAATGCTCGGGTATAAACCTAACAGACTGCGAGACGCGTCTCGCTCGGCTCTGATTGGCTGGAGGCCGTAGCCCGTTGATGCAAAGAGGTCAGGGAGTCAGAGCTGATGAATGTTTTGTGATACTCAGGAGGGGTAAGTGCAGCGCGGTATGGTTCGAATTAGTGACAAATTAACCCCCTTACAAGTTGTTTTTACTGTTGTAGACATGGTTTTAAACACTCGAAGACAAACAAAGCTTTTAATCAAAAAGTTTATTTTTGTGAATCACGGGTAGCAGCCATCTTAGGTTTCTTCTTCTCTGCGTCCTTGATTCTGCCAAAGGGTTAAACGTTTGACTTCGGGGAGGATTTGTGATGACACTGATCTCTGTAAGATGATTGATTCTTTTTAAATATCATAGCTGCTGCAGTCTTTAACGTGGATATTTTTTTTTTCTTTCATTTTTTGTGAAGTCCGCATAAATCTGACACCAACAAACCTAGAGGATGTAAAAGAACGAATACTGAAAATGTTCAGGTTGCTCAGAGCGTAGAATGAAAATTAGGTTCACAAACTTAGAAATGGGAGAAATAGCTTCACCAGATAACTTTTAGTGAGAGCAACAGGTCAAATAACGCAACCTACTGTTTGGGTAACCTTTTCAAAGACAAAACCGAGTTTCATTTTTCTTTATTTGCAAGTATGATGAAGCAATTTCCAATTTGCCGTTGTGGTTGGGTTACAAATTTGTCCCTATGAGGGTTATTTCTATAGTTTTATTTTCATTTCATGTTTTACAACGTCAACACATTACATAATTAGTAGAAAGCTGAATTTTAAAAAAACATTTTAGCATTTAAATGTCAAATAATCTACCTGTAACTCATGTATAAATATTTTTTGTTAGGAAAAACTGAGCTCTTTTTTTTTTTATGAAAGCGGATTTATGCAAAAATAAAAATTAAAACAAAATCTCACTTCATTTCAACTGTAACATGTGCTGCATTAGCACAACATGAGTCCCATCTACAGAGATCTTCAGAAGTTTTCATAATTTCAAGTTTTTTCCCGTATTTTTGACACGTTACAAGCAGAAATGTTCAGTGCCCAGTCTGGTGTTAGCTCAGAGATTAGCTCCGCAAATCCATGCTGCAAAAAGAAAAATGTTGACAGCACAATCTGTCCTGGTATCCTCATGGTACACATTCAGTATGAAGGATCAAAAACAGATGAGAGGATGAAACGACCCGGAGAAAGCCGAGTTCTGGTCGTCCTGTGCTTTAAGCTGCACCACAAACTGATCGCTAAGGCCAAAGTCATTCATAACCCTGGTCAATTTAGGTTTAAGTAATCCTTTAATAATCCTAAAAATGGACGGGGGGTCTCCCAACCTCCATAGGTACTAATTAGCAAAAATAAATCTTTCAAGTAACTTTTTTTTTTTCTGAAAATTGACACTTGGTTGTTTTGAAAAATGTCTGTGTCTTTGTCTATCAAAAGCAAATTTCTTGGTTGATTAAAGATCATTTGAAGTCTGAATATTAGGGGTAGGAATCTTTCTGGTCTTACCATAAATGATCAATTACAGTTTAAAGTCTCAAAACGTACTGCAGCCACATTCTCCCAACACCTACGGGATGCTGTTGTGGCTCATACCTGTACCCACCGTTTGTCCTGACAACAGCATTAACGTCCAGCTCATCGCATCCTGCCTTCCCTCTCCCTGTATTCTCAATTAATACAGCCATATAAAGGTATCCTGCTCATCTTGACCTCAGAATGCCATCATGCCGTTCTGTTCACCTCGAAGCTGTTCTCCCTTCACTACACTGCCCTCTGTTGGTGACATTTGGGGAGCTGTTGGCTATTCCCACAGGTCACCAAACGTGAGCTGACTCATATTTTTTCAGTGTGCTATTCATTGTTTCTTTCATGCATATTTGAGAAATTATTTAATCTCCCGTGGCAACCATTACTTGATTGTACTATGAAATGGCTCCGTATGCCTGGAAAATACATAATGCTGCCCTTTTAATGAGTTTTTATGTGTTAGACCAAGAAGGCTGAAAAGGGATTAGGTTTTTAACCAATTACAATAAATAAATATTTATGTTACATAATGTATCATTTATTACTGTATGCCCAGTGAAATGCATGATTACGGAGCCTCTATTTGTCTGCTCCGAACACCAACTTGCCTTTGAATGTCACTTCCAGTTTCATATCCCTGTGTTGTATCAGATTGTAGTCTGTTGTATGTGCACAGATCCAGATGCAACCCTTTTTGCTCCAGTTGATGGAATTTGAACGTTGACAGTCTCATGTCCTAATGCTTTCTTAGCTGCAATATTGATAGTCTCATTGTCCTCCACCCCAACATGAGCAATAGCCCAAAAAAAAGTCTACATCTGCCTCTCTTCTATCGACTGTAAAGCAAATGTGGATTCTGGGAGTTCGATGAGGTAAACACATAAACAACAAGACAGGCTTTTCTTGATATGCGCTTCACCTGATGGTAGATAAACAGCTTCACCTGAATCCTTAAAACTGTTGGTAAATGCAAAGAAGCTGCAAGCATTTTTGCGCAATAAACCAGTTCTCTTCAGTTCTTTCCTAGTATTAAACAGAGTAGATATAAATACCAAAATCAGTTTTCTTGATTTTTTTTTTATAACCTAGGAATTTGAGGAACAATGTGGGTTTTATGGCGTTATTTTCTACAAAATTATAATACAATGTAGTGAAGAGGTGGAGTTATGATTTGGAAGTGTGTGTAGCAAAAGGCTTTCGCATAATTTGTTGGTATGTGGGCAAATTTAAATCAGTAACAATCTGTAATAGATAGAGAAAACATTGATGCTCGTCATTTGGCTCCGTTCTGTTGCTCTTCTTCTATGGTTGTATTGTTGCCTCATTCCAAAACACACAAGGAAAGACACATTTCGAAGATTAAAATGGCTATCAAATTAAATACAAATCAAATTGTTGTACTAATCAAACTGTTCATTAATTACTAAATGATCTTTCACCACTCAAAGTCTGCTGTTTAGCAACACTGGGACAAAACAAAGGAATTAGCATTAACACATGTCTCTCAACAGCAAATATGACCTAAAATGAAATTAGAAACTGTTAAAAGTGAGCCTCCTAAAGCAGAAAAACAGAAAAGTAAGATTCATTTCCATTGGCCCAATCAGCGATGATGAATGGCAGGCTGATTGCTTGCCAAAGGACTGAGTTACTGCTTGTGTGCGTCAGGGAGATTTAAATGAATGATTCCTCAAATCTCTGTGGAGAACTCTGTGCTGCATGAAGCACAAATATAAAGTCAACGTTGGGATGAGACGAGGACACAAAATCAGCACCAACAAACACAAAACACACATTGTAAAAGAATAATTCACCCATGTAGCTTTCGCTACTCAGGAAAGCATAATGAAGTGTGATGTCATTTAGGGTCACACTGTATGTTGTTTTAGCAGGTTAAAAAGTCTGAGGTTGTTCTTATTACAGATTAACTATAAAATTTAATTCAAAACCAGCAGTAAAACTGGTATTCCAATAACTGGTTAACTGGTTATTTCCAATAACTGAAGACTGTGGCTTATAACTATTGAAAACATGCAAGCTGTTAAAGGTCATTGCCCACAAAGCTTTCTGTTTATATAAATGGAAAGCTTAGTGGAAGGAAACCTGCATGAACAAAACAAAACTGCATGTCATCTGCTGTCTGTTCATGGACGTTTTAGGGTATTTAATTCTTCCATCTGTTGAGAAGCTTTATAAAAATCTGTTTTAATTTTCCAGCTATCTTTGCTACCCCACACTGCATGATGGAGTGGTTCATGCAAAAGGAGCCCCAACCAAGTACTAAAACACACACACTGTATACTAAAACACACACACTGTATGTGTAAGTACAAGGAAATACTTTCCCATATGCCTGAGAAATTTTTAATACCGTTTATGTAAAAGTAATATTTTCTGACAAGCTGAATTGTGGGTTTTTGTTGTAATTTATAATAAAATATAAAAAGCTAAAATGTCACTCTGAGCGTCATGAATCCATATTATACTAATGTTTCACTTTTTATTTGAATAACTGAAACAAATCTTTAATTACATTAATATTTTTGATTTAGTGGGATTATTGACTAAATGAAGGAAAACAGAATTTCTATAGTTTGACCACATGGGGGCACTGCTGTGCTAAAATGACTTCCGGTCGGACTGAAGTCACTAAATTTATTGTTTTATCAAACTGCCCTTCTATTACACTTGTTATTATACATTCCTGGAAAAATGTCAAAAGAAAACTTTTTTAAAAATTATTTTTCCATAAAATAGTTTGCTCAAATGTGTTTGTTTTTTTTAAACACGGCAAATTCCTTCCTTTGTATTGTATTTTAAAATGGTTTGTGCCATTTCAAAATACATAGAAATGGATCAAGAGAACTAGAGGGCATTAGTAATCCAGTTATTTGTCTTTATGTAAATAAAAGTGCTGATTAAATGATTTTATTTTCATTCTGTTCAACAGATCTTATGTAATGAGACAAATGTCCAAATGAAAGAGTCCATGTCCAGAGATCAGGCCTTTTAGGAAACAGTGTAAAGAAAAGGAATTTGCAGACTTTCGTCACTCTTAAGTCTTTAAAATCATCAAACAAATGTTAATACCAGACAAAGATAACTAGATGACTGGTCCAGTGTGAACCCAGTTTCTTTTAAAATCAGGAATTAAGTCTGATTAATCGCATTTCTTTGGTTCAGCCTCACCAGCCACACCCAGGCTGGATCAATGCGAGACCTGCAGAAGCACTTGGATAAATGAGTCCTTACAAGATCTCAATAAGCAACACTTCCTGTCAAGATCTCAAGAAATTCAAGAAAAGATGGGGAACAAAGTCACTGACATCTCAGGGTGGTTTAGATCCCAGGTAAGATCCCTTTAACGCTATTGGGACTCCAGAGAGCCACAGCGAGAGCCATTGTCCCCAAATGGAGAAAACATGGGACTATGGTGAACCTTCCCTGAAGAGGCAGACCTACTAAAATTTCTCCAACACCTCATCCAGGAGGTCACAAAAAACAAGAGAAAAAACAATTGTGTGACTGAAAGGTAAAGTCGGGTAAAATTTATTAGAGGAGCAAAAAAAAAAAAAAGCCGGCCGATGGATATATATAAGGTATTATCTGTACAGTACAAATTTAGAAATGAAGGTTTGTAAATGAATCATTGAGTCTTTTTGACTAATACCAGCTTAGTGGTCTCCATTTCGTCACTGTTTTGGTTCCTGTTTATTGACGTGTCAAACTTGAGACTTCCTGTTTGCCTGTAAGCACACGTGTGACAGTATGAAAAGTCAAGGCTGACTGTAATCAGGCAAAAAATCTAACTCATTTCTACATGCATAGAGTATGCACAACCCTACTGTAGAGAATGCGTGTCGCTTTGTTCATATAGTCTCTTACTTCCCCGCTGTTCCATGCACTTGTGAGTATTTTGCATTCAATTTGGAGGGCATCAGACCTTTCTGAAGAGCAGAAACATTAACCAGAAAAACATTAATATATTTGCACTGGATGTTGGCGTCTTTGAAATCTTCAAACTAAAAAAAAATACATTGGTTGCACTTTAAAACAGCCAAGTTTCAAATGAACTTGCAGCTGTGGTCTGGTCTGGTCTGGTCAAGCATGTCTAAGATCGGATTGAGAAAAGTATTCAACCAGAAATGTATCTGAAACCGAGACAAGAACAAGACTATGCAAATGTGGTCTGAAGAACCACAAGCCTACATTTTTAGCCTTTCGGAAGTTGACTGATTCACTTTCCTGCTTGTAGCCTTCTTGTATTTCAGCTGTCTTTAGTGGTATTCAAAAGTAATGTTAATTGTTCACAAGGTAAATAGTGGTGAATGGTCTGTACTAGGTGACAGGCTACTGGGGAGTAGCCACATCTGCCCTGTGGGAGTCTGATAGAGGCTAGGTCATCATGCACCAGTACCGCTGGACCCTCTGACCAGCAGGCAAGGTGGGTGAAACATCTTACCCAAGGACACAACGACGGAGACAGACAGAGTGGATGTGCAAACCAGCAACTCACTGGTTACAGGAAAAACTCCTACCACCATGAACGTGGTGACAGCAATAATCACAAATTATCTTTGATAAGCTGTGATTGTCAAAGATTGAAGGTCAATAAGCACCAATAGCACAAAAGACGAGTTGTTCAAGCATGTTAGACTTTGCAAAAAAGTATTTCAGGAGCTCCAGAGAATAAACTAAAATAGAGAAATCAGGAACACATGGTGGTGGCTAATTCTCCACTGATCAGTTTACTGCTGCGGTCATGAATGACGCATCCAAATTTAATTTGCAAGTTAGACAAGCAGTCGAATTTGTCAATGCTAAAGCTGAGTATATACCATCTTAAGTCGCATTCAGCTCCATCTCAAAATGTACACCTACATCGCAGGGTTCAATAATTCGCAACTCACGGAGCATCCTCTCACACTGAACGACCTGATGCTCGGAAGCGACCCGGCTGCCCACATGTGTCTGGTAATACCCAACACGTTGGACTCTTGAATTGGGAACTGCACAAAAGAAGAAGAAAATTACAAAGCAAAGGAGATGAATGAAAGGAACGTTCAACTAAAACAAAGGCACTTCCTTGGCAATTATTCCTATTCTGTAAGTGAAAAAAAAAAAAAGAAAAGGAAAAAAAGTTTCTTTCACGTTTTGTTTTCGTGTTGGTGCATGTGCCGTGTGAAAGATTCAAGTTCATTCGGCTCTGCTTCAATAATTCCCTCACGAGAGTTGACCAGAATTTCAAATACCTTTGATTTTTGTGCGACTACAAGATTACTGATTGGGAGCTGGTCGTGACAGGGGCTGCACAGTGGCACAGTTGGTAGCCTTGCAGCAAGAAAGTCCTGGGTTCGATTCCCGGCCTGGGGTCTTTCTGCATGGAGTTTGCATGTTCTTCCTGTGTATGAGTGGGTTCTCTCCGGGTACTCCGGCTTCCTCCCACAGTCCAAAAACACTTAAACCTAGAGAGATTAATTGGTCTCTCTAGGTGTGAGTGTGTGTGCATTGTTTGTCCTGTCTGTCTCTGGGTTGCCCTGTGACAGACTGGCGACCTGTCCAGGGTGACCCCGCCTCTCGCCCGGAAAGAGACTCGGGCCTCAAAAGATAGACTATTGAGATAGACACTCAATAGTCTATCTTTCTAGGCACCAGCACCTCCCAACCTCAATAGGGACAAGGGTGTAAAGAAAATGGATGGATGGAGCTGGTTGTAAAGTGTTAATCGCTACCCCTTTTTTTTTTTTTTGACACAGCAAACAAAAAAAAAAGTGCAGGTCATGCTTTAAAATATTGATCAATAAGCTCGGCATTTATTAAAGTCTTTAAAAAAAGTGTACAACTTTGGTGTTAGAATATGTAAGGAAAAAAAAGAGCAAGGTACGTTATTTGGGTGTACAATGGATCAGTCACCAGCAGAGGGCGGTGCACCATCACTATTTTACCCCGATAAACTCTTCACACAGACATGAACCTGAGAGGAAAACAACAATGTTGGCAACTGCTTGAGGGGTTGGAATGAAAATCTGACTGAATTCTTAGCCAACAAACGTGACAAATCATTTAACTTGTTCACTCTTTAGCAGATCAATAGATTTTAAAGAGATCAGTCCAGAGATTGGTTTACAGTTACACAAAGGTAATACAGGATTAACAGAACTGTTTACTGATATGCTAGTAAAACGTTAACAGGATTAGCCCAGAAATTCCTTTAATCACGTTGTGTTTGATCAGACATGCACTTACATTGATTGTTTAAGCATAAATGAATAATAGTTTCTGGCTCTGCTACTTTTATTCCTTAAAAAATGAGAAATTTGAACAAAACTACAGAGATCTGAAAGGGCCAGAATTTTATATTTTTTAATTATAATAATAATAATAATAAATCTGTCAATGTTTATTCAAAAGTCCCTGAATTAAAAACATATTAACAGGATAGGCAAAGTATTCAAGATATACATATTTAAAATGTATTCTTATTTAATACTCCTTTATTCCACGGTGGAGTACGACAACACATCACAAATGAATCTATTAGAGAGTCTTATGTGTCAGTCAGTGGGCAGGGCTACTGATCTCAAGCTATGGTACAACGGCTGCTTTTAGATGTACTGAGAAGTAGCTATAGTAATTATTTGCAAGGTAAATATGAACAAAATAACTGTGATGAAATGGTTGGCAGGTGAGGTCAGATATTTGTTTCTGGTAATGACATCCAAACACTGGTACAGGTTTGAAAACCAGTGGGATCTGCTGACTTTATTAGCTAACAAATCATCCAAAGTACTAATAAACTAGCTTTTACTGGAACTACATCTAACTTTTAAAAGAAGAGCAGCCATATAAAATGTTAATGTTTAAGTTCTTTGACGTTAAACTGTTAGGTTTTGACATCTGTGCAGCTGAACACATAACACTTTACTGTTTAGTCAAAAAAAATACCCAAAGGATAAAAATATTTTTGTTCTTTTTTCTGAATTAACATTCCACAAGAATTTTTTGCCATTTGGATGGACTTCCACTGCTGCTTACGGCCATAGATCAGAGTAATCAAAATCAGAAACCTCTGATGGTCGACAAAAAACAGAAAATACATCACAATCACAATACACTCACCATTGACGACAATGCAGTAGAAGAAAAATTTGACTTAAATGAATCAATAACATTATCACACAAAAACAATATTGACATGTCATGTTATTTATTTTTAATGCGATGCAGCTCTAATAAATTGTAAAATAATTTAATTGAATTCATATGACTTTAGGATGTGCTTGATAGAGTTTACATGTAATTATTTTTATCCAAATAAAGTTAACTATCGCCACAAAAATAATTACGAACATATTTATTTATTTCAAACTGCATTCTATTGATTAAATACAAAAAAAATTATTTAATTATATATTTATTTAACATTCGCATATATTTATTCCATTTAGAAAATGTTGGTACTTTAGGCTTTCCATACATAATCACCCTTTCCACAATTTCCCACTCAATAGTCTATCTTTTTAGACCAAGCTCGAACTTGAACTAAGAGTTTTGATATGAGACATGCCCGGATTTGAAATCAAGGATCAAGGAGTACGCGCGTGTGTGTGTGTGCGTGTGTGTGTGTGTGTGTGTGTGATATGGAGGGAGGGGGTTGTTGCATTTATCAAGGGCCACTATAGGCCACAGCTTGCAGCCGTCTTGGGCCCTCCACCAAAATGTAGCACGACGTCACCGCTTCCGCCCTGCTCCCCTCTCCACCTCCACCCTCCCTCTCTCTCCCTCTCTCTCTCTCTCTCTCTCTCTCTCCTCCCCCCGGCGTCGTTGGAGCAGCTCAGCCGCCTGCAATCCAACATGGAGTAGTTGAGAGATGGGGCTCTAGCGGGGCCACCCCTCGGCAACAGCAGCGAAGACGCGCTTCTTTTTTTTTTTTACGCACAACTGGAAGCGGAGTCGTCGGTGAAAACATGCGCCTTAGGACTTAAAAAAAACGGAGCGTGTGGAGAGGGAGTGAGCGAGCGAGTTTGCGCGCGCGCGTGCGCGCGTGTGTGTGTGTGTTTGGGGAAGGTGGGGGGGTTAGGGAGAACCAAGAGCTGGATTCGGCAACCGAAATTGCCAGTGCAGCCTGCGTTTATCCACTGATTGGGTATTAAAGTTCCAGACGGAGAAGAGGAGGTCCTTTTTTTTTCTTCTTCTTCTTCTTCTTCTTCTTTTGCGATCCAGAAGAAAACAGCGTGGCTTCAGTGGAGGAAAGAAGGAGAGGGGAGAATTTCAGGAAAAAAGGGGGACTGTCGAGGGCAAAGCCTGGGAGCCGACACTCGCACAAAGGCGCAGGGGGGATTTATGCGGAATTGGACACAGGATCGGAGGCAAAAGAATGACGAGTGAAAAGTATGCAACCGCCGCGGTACGTTACCTGAGGTGAAACGAAAAAATGATAGAGGAAACACACCCAAACGAGTAAGTAATGCAGCTTAAAGATTCCTCTTTCCCCGTGCTTATAAGTTGCTTGGAGCAACTTGGTGGAATGTGCAAAAACTCTCCCTGCAAAGCTACACTTCCCTTTTAATCGTGGCCGTTTGTGTCTTTACTGTGTCTTTAATGCAACGGCTGTGCGCGCGTTTGTATTCTTTTTTTTTTGTTTTGTTATTTTATTTTTTACGCCTCCCCCCCCCCCATATTATTATGTTATAGAAAACAGCCTAAAGAAGGAGACAGAGAGAGAGAGAAAGAGGAGTGGGAGGCGGAGGAGGGGAATAAGCGTGGGTGGATCGGAAACATTTTCTGAAAGGATCTCAAGCGAGAGAGCAGCGAGTGAGGCCCTGTTGCAACGTAACTTAGGAACTCAAACACGCCTGACGAGCGGCGCCTTTAAATATATATAGAAATACAGCAACTGCCGCGCGCGTGGGGGGGAGGGGGGCCACGGTTTGTTACGGTGTAACGGCGCGCGGCCGCGTTTCTCTTTATGCCCCCTTCTCTCTGCTGTTTGGTCACATCTGTGTGTTTGCTCTCAACCGAAGGGGGAAGTCTCACCGGATAAGAGATATCCGATATGCCCCATCCGCCATCTCTTTCTCAATCGCCCTCATTTGCATAGCCTACCGCGCTCCATTCATAAAAAAAAAAATAGTAGGCTATATGGGACCGTAAACAACGGATGGCTTTCAGAGTCGAGAGAGAGAAAAAAAAAAAAATCCAGCGTCGGATTCGGGTTGATTCGAGTCATCTCGGCTCGTTTCTGTCCGCCACGCGGGCTCGTTCGCCTTCTGCGAAATGTAGCTCCGCGTGCAGGCCCACAGACATGTTTACACGGCACCAGTGGGTCTGAGTTAAAGCCGAATGCTAACCCCTAACGAGCTGCTTTCATATTAGGCGGCACATAAACTATACTAGACGAGTTTTTCTTATATATTTTTTATTTTTCTTCTTCTTGTCTGAGCCAGGCTTCTCAGTGGTAATGCCTGCCTGTGCTGATTTGTTGGCGGGGGTTGGAAGGGCGAAGGGCACCGGATGGAGGGGGGATGTTTGCGCTGCGGTAGCGTGACGGCGGCTCATTCATAAAAGCCCTCTAACCTTCAGCGAGTCCCCATTCATGCCTGTCGGCCGTGCTGCAGTCAGCACAAGCCCCGCGTCTGGGTGTCTGTTCCCCGGTCTCCTGTCCCACAGGGAGACCCGAGTACGTAACCTGGCACCGGTCGGCACTATGAAAACCAATTTCGGGAAGGGTATCGAATAGTTGAAAATACACTTAAAATACAATATGTAGATACAACTTCAAGTTTCTACTAATACTCAAAATTCACTAAACTTGCAAGTAGAAAATTACTGACATGTAGTAGTTGCTTTCACACAGGAACGTATTTCATAGAATAATAATCAGGTAAAAATTATTTCAGAACAAAACGCTCAAGTCTGTTTTGAAGCAAGGCCTGGGTTGGTGTGATATTTTTTTTATGCTAAGATAACCTCTAGTGAAAATAAAATTGTATTTACTATTGCTAATGTCACAAATTGATCAGGGTTTCAATATCACACAATGTGTACAATATGCATATGTGAAGAAAATCTTGGACTGGAGTCAATGTTAGCTAATAATTTAAGCAACATACGTTCAGGCTCCCCATGGCCCTTGTAGTTTAATACAACACAAAATGTTTTAGAATGCAAAGAGCTACGTAGGTCTCTGTGAAAACAGTAGGTGTTAGCCAGAATCGATTTGTTCAATAAAGACATGTTGTTGAGATGGATAGACTAGTTATTATCTGAGGTCTACTTGCAAAGTAGAAATACTTTTTAAAAATTATTTATCCATTGCAAGTGATATCTGTCTCGCAACATTTTGGGGAGTCGTCTTATGTTGCACATTTTAATTAAAAATACAACTCAAGATGGCCTGGAATGGTCAAAATTCTTCCAACTTATATACAACTAAACCTTGAATTGTGAGTTAGCTTACACACACTGTCTGTGTTTTTCATGACCGGATGTATTTCCAAAGAGCCAAACTCATATTTCTTGTTCGTGAAAGAATAGTGTAGTAGCCGTCTTTCAGTCTGCTGACCAGCAGTGTGCAGCAACAGGTGGGAGGAGAACACTGTGAAACTTTGTGCTCTGCAGCCAGAAAATAAATTATTTCAGTTCTTGCACTGCACCTGGAGTCTCATTAGAAAGGAGTTTAACTTTCAGATAGTAAATATGATAGAAGATGTATATGGTTTTGGAACTTGGTGCACCTTGATATTGGTCAGTAGGCATATCTACTGGAAATGATGTAGTTCTTACACAACAGGAGTAAGTCAGACAAATCACCTTGTCTCCTCAATGTATTTACTTCTATTTATTTAGTAAATGTTATGAGCTTTAACTAGCTTGGCAACATGAAATGGTGAGGGCAAACATGCTAGCAAGCTAAGCTTCTTAAGGTTAGGGTTCATAGGGAACCTTAACCATGGTTGTCAGGAAAAATAGGTTTTAATGCTACCTTAGTACATATTTAGAAAAATCTGTTATGGTTTTGATAACATTTATTTTCTTGAATGCTAATGTTAAAGAAAAAGATGCTAGTGTTATGAGCTTCTTTAACCTTGTTGTAGGGGTTGCTAATTATTTTTATTCATGGTTGTTGAGAAAAAACTTAATTGCCACCTTAATGGAAGATATTTTGAAGGGTTTTTTAATGGTTTCAGTAGCATTTTATGCTACAGCTAGTTTAATAACAGTACAAATGCTAAATTGTTAGCAAGTTAGAAACCAAACTTCTTAATCCTGAAGTATTTGCCTTAGCTGTGGAAAGGAAAATGTTTACATCCGACCACCATAGAATTTATTTAAAATTGTATTCATATATTAACATTTAATGCCTTAATCGCAAATCAGCTCTTGTTTCTGCTTCTTTTTCACACTGTGGACAATCCACGTTAGCAAAAAAATAAATCTAAATTTAGAGCTTAAAACCATTTTTGTTTAAACAAAATTGAGAAGTTGGTTGGAATTCAATTAATTTAACCAGTTTTTTTCAGAGGGGTTGATTATATACGTATCACCATCTGATGTTTGCAAATTGTTCTATCAGTTTTATTGATTCAGTTCTAGCAGTTTTTCCTCAGTGTACCCGTCTCATTGGGTTGCGCAGTCCCACGTCTGATTCTGTCCTCACCCAAGTCTTACAGTGAGACAGAGGCCATACTTTTGTCACAATATATTACAACAACAAAAAAATCTCTCCCTGAAGCTGTTGGGTCATTTCCTGTTGCAGATGATACCTTTATGGCCTTTCTGTAAGTCGTGTTTCTGATAAAGTTTGCTTTTGTCACTGATGTGCAGAACCGAACCACACCCAGAAAACTTTCAAAGAACCCTGCTGGGTGACTTTGTATGGAAACACCAGTGCTGCTTTTGCACTTGTATCCTCATGTCTCTCATAATTGTTCAAAAGTATTTTAAGACATTTCTGTCGGAACCATTTAGCTACAGTTAAATGTTGTTCACTGCATTTAAGCTTCTGGAAATGGTTACCCATAATTGATCCATACAGAAAAAGGTTTGAATAGTTGACACAATTCTTCTGGATTTAAATGTCTTTGGTCACCAGAAGTGGAACCAAGAGTTTCAAAGCAATCACGTGGGGCTGGGTATTTATCGTATCGTTTATCATTTATTGTGATACATTTCTTATCATGATAAGAATTCCAATTTATCGTTGCTGTGATAAATTTCAATTAATGATGTTTAAAAGCTGTCAGAATTATCGGGATTGATAGTTTTACTATTTTCTCCACTATTTGTTCAATGAAAGTACCAATAAATATTGTTTAATTTGAAAATGTAATTAAATGCATTTACTGTGTGGAGTTTAGTGACAGAAATCTCACACTTTTTATGTAACTGGTGTTCTAAAAAAGCGCATTACAAATGAATATGTTTATCAAGACCGTTATTGTTTTTTGTGGAGCCCTGGTTGCCGTTTCATGTTGTCACAACCTGACACCTGTCACTTTCATTGTTTATCACAATATTACCACAAAATATTGTAATAAAACAATATTTAAGTCCATATCGCCCACTCCTACAATCACGGGGGCATTTCGTACCAAATTTGAGAGTTGATGGGAGTTTTCTTTTGCCAAGTGGATGATCAGTGTGAGGATTTCTATCAGAGTTGGTGACTCAATGTAATAAATTGTCCGGTGTCGCCACAAGGTCATCAAGGAGGAGGGATTGCTGCAAAGTTTGTGACGTGAGGCAGTCATCTTGGCTTCCTTTGACTGAAAAGTTTTCACCAACAGGCATGATAAACTAAACTTATTTTAGAACCAGAATCAGATTAGAATATATATAATTGACTTAACAAGCTAGTTTGATTGGCGTGACCCGGTTCTGATTAATGCAGAAGCTTTAAAGGCCGCACTACGGTGTAACTGTTGGCCAAGTGTTTGGGTAAACGTCGTCAAAGCATCTCATGTCCGGGTTTGGGTTTACCTATAATTTGAAGAACTGGTAAGGACCAGCTGATGCTTTTTATTTGAAGGTCATACTGACTTTTTTTTGACATGACTGTGAAACCACAACCCTGATGACAAATACAAACGTGCATAAGCACTTTATATATATACTTATTTTTTTAACATGAAAATATATGCAGTGAACAAATACAACTTGAAACATTAGTGTACTCTCATCTTGTGAAAGTTTTTACGTCTCCCCGTTGAATGTTATCTGTTCGGCTTATTCCTGAATTGTAAAGGAGAGTCTGAGCTAATTTTATTGGAAGACAGCACTTTAATAGAACAAAAAAGATTAAAATATAATTTCAGTATCTATTAAGATTATTAATGTGCTTTTCACTGTTGGTTGTAACCTTGCTATCTTTATCTTTTTGGCTGGTCGGAAGTGGCCGTCATAAAAATGATCTATTTTGTGTAATGCGGTCTCTTCATCTGAAGTAAAGCCAGTTATGGGATTGATGCCGGGTCAGGACATAAAGACACACCCGTTTCTACTCGTGGGTCACGTATTTCTTTTATGATGTCAGTATTCGGTAACAGTTCTCAGTCTCTCTTTTGTGACATCAGCGGTTCATTATCTGCCTTTTGTTGTGTTACCGTGTAGTTGTTGACGCGTTTGTTTATCACCTGCTTGGGCTGTAATGTCGACAGATTTAACATGTTATCTTTGTCATATCCCAGGTTTGGAAGTTCCTCTTCTCTCCTCAGTTATTACTCATTATAAGGGTGCATTGCATCCCGCCCACCCCCCATACACAGAGTGTAACACTATGAGCAGAGGATGTATTGATCTGGTGTGAGCTACTGCCCAGTCAGCAAGTGCACAGTCAGTATTGGACAGGAGATGCTCGGTGACATTCAGCTAAGGTCGACAAAGAGTTGAAACCGAATCCGTCCCTGAAATAAAAAGCAGTCACGAAGTGGTGAACGCAGCAGCGAGGAGTCAGACGACCTGTATGTTCCCTCTGCAGGACTGTCCTGTTCCCCGTTTTTCCAACTTAGCTGAATCTGATATTAACGTTTCAATAAACCTGATGGGAGTGAGAAAGCTCATCACCAAAACCGGACATAGATGGATGATTAAATGATTCACCCCTTTTGGAAACTGATATGATGCTGCAAGCCATTGTTGAAAGAAAGCCATAACAAAAATCAAGACTTGTAGGGTATATAGTAGACAAAAATGCTCTGGTCAGATGAGCCCAAAATCCAACTTTTTGATCCAGATTTTATCTTTCAATGTATCTTAATGCTGCAGTACATAACTTTTATTTTAAAAAATATATATATGTATTGTTTACACATTTATTCAAATGATTATTTCATGACAGTATAAGTCAGATAAACTATGAAAAGAAATTGAGCTCCTTTGCCTTCTCCCAGTGAAAATTGTAGAAAAGCAACTCTCAGTCAGAAACAACCAATCAGAGCCGGGAGGAGGATTTTAGAGAAACCAATCATTCTTGTGTATGTGCCGCTCACACCCTCCTCCTTTCTCTACGCTTTTCTTCAGCTGATTCACCTCAACATAGACTGCCAAGAGGTCTAAGGCTGGTTAGCAAAGCTACTGATGACGAAGGATAAATGCTTTTCCTTTTCCCTTAGCAGCGCTTACACAAGCATGATTGGCAGCTCTAGGATCCTCCTCCTGGCTCTGATTGGCTGTTTTTGACCGGGAACGTTGCATTTCTTCAGACAATAATAGCAGTGGGAGGTGGAAGAGGGGCAATTTTTTTCATGTTTGTCTCATACTACATCGTCATGACATTGTGACAGCTTTAATAAAAAATAAAATAAAATGTTTTTGTAAAAGTTACATACCACATATTTAATCAACATTATCAATATAAATGTGCTCAAGTTAGCTGAAATAAGCTAATTTTCTTTAGTAACCGGAGTTTATTTGCGTTGTGCTAAAGTAGTTTGGACACAATGTCGTCTTCCGGAGAGCGATGACATAAAAACTGTCATGTCACAGACTGACCGCTCCAAGTCCTGTTTCTCAGGAGAATATTACCCAACGGCCGAGCGGCCATGTTGGATACATTTGGTGTTGCTGTTAACTTGGTTCATAAGTATAACTTTTCAAACAGAAATGTTTCTAAATGTTCAAGTTATGGGGTAGGAACAGAAAAAATATTACTGAACAGATGAATCAAATTTTGATGGCAGCAACACCCACAACATTTTGTTGTCATGTGGGAAGTAGAAACGCGTTTTACCTGCACAATGAAACACTGCCTGCAAGAAGGCCAGTCTGAAAGGCTATAAATATAAAAATATAGCCAAACATTATTTACAAGTACAACGAGGAAGAAGTAAAAGAAGAAATCAAGAGAGAGGTCTGCATTTTGAAGTCACCTCGCTGCACACAGCGGCTTTCAGGACGTTAGCTGACAGATATGTGAACTATTTTTGCTACAGAGCACATTCTGCGTCACATGAAACTGCTAATACAACCCGGTTACACATGCAGACAGAGATGTGTGTTGAAGAACTAATGGTGTATTTCACTCTGAACATACCGTTCTGTGGACGGAGGTGGTGTCGGCATCATGCTGTGGGGGATGCTTTTGTTCAGCAGGTACAGGCAGACAGCCAATGAGAAGTTGGATGGCATTAAATACAAAGCAGTCCAGGGAGGAAGAAACCGTCTTTCACACTGCTGTCAGAAAGATTTAAACTATTTTGGCAAATGAATGTATTGCAGCATATTTTACTTTTTCCCCTTTCAATTTTCCATTGTCGATAAAACTGTTTATTTGGGATCACTGGTCTTTACAACCTACAAAAGGCCAAAAAAAAAGTCAAAAAGTTCTCGAAGCACACCTTTAAGTTTCTGCAACCTGAACCGGTATTCTATGGAACACTGCAGAGGCACAATCACTGCTTTGTCTCTCTTAATATCTCATGGTAACCAAGTTTGTCAACCTTGGTGAGGTATAAAAATCTAGAAGAGCCAGGAAGAGCCTTAAAGACCAACGACTCGCATGAAGTCGACGCCGCTGTTACGGCGTCACGTTTTTACCGTGTATTTAAAGACGCTTGGCTTCGTTTTACACTATCTGCAGATGGTGAAGTGATGAGTTGCATTGAACGGTGCGTGTCAAAATCAGCTGGGTAAACACATACAGCGCGTCCGCTTCCTTTGCAGACCCCTCGGTATTTTTTTTTAAGTTTCTGTACTCCCACTCCGCTGTCGTACGCGTGCACGCATGCATCATATGGAACAGATGCTTTCCACAGTGTTTCCTGTGTTTCACAGAGAGGCTCATCGCTGCTTGCTCTCCGGAGCCTTTAGGCCATATAATGGTCCGAGCTGTTTATATCAGGACACCAAACAATGGACCTGGATTGTTTTCCTTCCCTCAGCCCCCCTCCCTTTTTTTAAAAATCTCTGCTCATCAGCTGACTGGATGACCAAGATTTTAATAGCTCAAGTATTCATTCACTTCATCGTGTGTCTTTTCCCCCTGGTGAACCCATATCTACGACGACTCGAGAGGCTGTTTGCAGATAACTCCCATTCTTCTCCCCAGTGAATGAACTTTGTGAACTTTCAGTTCTTTAGCTAGTGTGACATCATAGTTAGCTTGAGGGCGTGTTGGTGACTTTAATTTATAAGGTGTTCAAAGCCGAGGAAACATTCATTATACATATTTTTTTTCCCCCAACAGTAACAAAAAGAAATGGTTTATTTGTCGGCTTTAGAGCTTGGTTTTATCGTTAGTGTTTTTAGCTTTTCATCTCACCCAAACAGTCCTTGTGTTAATGTTGTGGGGGTTATTAAATGTTTAAGGGCAATGAATCATAACATCAATGCTAACCATTTGTTTTTACTGCTGCTTTGGATACGACTTCAAGTCAGCTTGTCACTCTAGTAATGGCTCCACGTGTTGCTATGTTGTAACTTTCTACTTACTTTTTATGCTTGTCGTCCTATTTTCTTCTTAGCCATTGTGTATCTGTTTATTTCTTTTAGTAGTTGAGCATAGGGTTGGGTCTTTATCATAGTAAGTTTCTTACCAGGATAGGCAGTTTGGTTTATCATTGGCACGATAAATTAAATAGTATTAATGTTTAAAGATCCCCTTTTAGGCTTAGAAGTATGAATAGTGTGAAATAACGAAAATGATTAAATAACCAGGAGTGATCTTCTGCTTGTAAGTGCTGAGTGGGCAAAGTTTCTTACAGTAGACAGAAAATAACTTTAGTTTTCTGTCAACATAGGTAGAACAAATTTTGTTCTTGACGTTTCCATTTTGTACCCAAATGACCAAATGTTCAAAATGGGTTTAATCATTTGGATGGACTACAGTTTACCTCCTTAACTAACATTTGGTGGCAGTACATGTGTTTTTAGAAAAAGTCATGCAAAAAGTACAGTAGGTACAGTATACACAACTATTTAGCTAGTATGACGGCATATTTATCTCAAGGCCCAGTCTTTGCGATGCCACTGGTAAGCTCCAGTCGAAAGTATTTGTTTTAGGAAGAGTTAAATTAATTCTAAGAATGTGTATTATGTATATTTCACAACATGTGTATAAATATCACATGTTTATGTGATATTAACATAAACATGTTAATGTTTATATAACATTTTATACAACAATAAAATGTTGTATATTTATACAACATGTGTATAAATATCCCATGTTGTGAAATATGATTCCAACCTGCAGCAAATACGGGCGAAGTAACATCTAATGTTGTCGTTGCCTTTCATGCATAGCTGTAAAAATCCCGCTGTGCCTCGTTTGGGGAAGCCTGAGTAAACAGGCTTCCTAGTGTTCATCATGCAAATAGTTTTCAGTTGGTTTGATGCCCCACAGTTTGTCCAATTACAAGATAAACCATTGACATCTGACAGTTTATGTAAACGAAGTCCACCTGATCAAACACACCTCAGGCTGACATTGTGTTGGACATCCGTCAAAGATGCAAAGAGGATTAGAAAGCCCCTCCACCCCCCTTCGCTCGTCACTTTCACTCAGCCCAAAGCGTTAAGTCGAACCAGGAATAAGCGGATGGGAGGCTTTATCGAGGGTCTGTAAGAGGTTTAGGACCAATCAGCTTAGTTTCAGCAGAGTTCGTGTTAACTGGAGGGGCTGCCACTTTTGAAGTACAGTTATAAGAGCAATGCTGAGCGCCATCAATTGCACAGAGGTGTAGAAGACAGGAGTTTGATTTATTTATCAGTGGTTTTCACTTCTTGGCCTACCTACTTTATGAATTGTGAAGCTTGTTTATGCTCCGAGCGACGTTTGTAGTCATGATGAATTTGTGACGTGTCTTTGACCATGATTGTAGGAAGATACCCGAAACCGTCCAGATTTTTAAAAAATATGTAGAAGATACATAAAGCTTTCTAAATAAGGAATAAATGCCAATGATGTAACTCTAAAGATTCACTGGTAGAATTTTGGATTTGATTTTTGTTTTCTCAGTTTGGCAAAGCTTTGACCTGTCAGATTTCTTATTGAAAGCCACAACGGCATATAAAAACAGGTATTTATTTTAACCTTTCTGATCTGAGCACTCATTATCTATTCATATTAGGAGCAGAAGCAAAATCACAATCTATTTGTGTAAGCATTGGGAGTGACTCGCATTGTTCTAGTAACAAGTCGGGAAAACAATCGGAATTTTGAATTGTTGAGTATTATTAGCAATAATTTCTCTGTTTTATGTGTTAAAGCACAAAAAGAAGCAAGTTTTCAAATAGATATTTTGCATCCACATGAGCTATACCAAATGGTAATCTTTAGGTTGCTCCACAATAAATCTGACTTATAAAGGGAACAGCACTGGAAAGCATGGTTTTACTCATCTAAAAACAAACAAAATGACTACAGCCGACTTTTTTTTAGCATCTTTATTTAGCAGTTAACACAGTTAGTGTTAACTGTGAAATGGCTCAATGCCTGTTTTCCCTTCAGAACATAGACACTATGTGGTTGAAAGCTTAAAGTTAAAACATCTTTACTGAATATTTTCTGTCTCTTGCAGCCCTAATGATCTACAGACTAAAGACGTAGAGGGGAAAAAAAAATCTACTTCCTTGAATTAGCTTCTTATATTTTTCTTCTTCCTGCTTCCAAAACTAATGCACATTGAAAGTGGCTAATCAAGTCTTCTTTTCACAACAACTTCCACACTGAAGATCAGATTGTCAGACAGGCTGTTGGGCGACCGGCCGATTTCTTGGTGCATCTCTAATTATTTCCATTCATCTGCAGAGGGTCGCGTCTGCGTGCGGAGCTGTTGAAAATGTAACTCTGTTGTAAAAAAATAAACCACTGCAGACGTAGTATGTGAAAATATGCGAAGGAGAGGTTCTATTTGGTTACTTAAAGAAGACGACCGAATGTCATTTCCTGCAACTTCAACGAAAAATGTTTTCAGGAATGGCTTAGTCGCCTTCCTCTGCAGATCTTTAACCACCCTCGCTGTTTCGGAGGGAATATAGACCCATAACGATCGGTGACTAATTGATCAGAGCGCCCTCACTGCTTTCGCGTTGTGATTGGCCAGTCGGGCATGGCGTGTTATCCGTTAACGCTGCTCCCATATCAACTGACGCGCTGGGCTTAAGCAGCGGCTCGAGCCTTGTGCTGGCCGGACATGTGAACGTTCCACATAACCGCAGCTGATTGACAGAACGCCGATCAGACTTCCCCTCAGGAGGCGCCCGCGTCAATAGTTGTGAATGAATTCTCTTCACCTCTCCCCCAGCTCCCAACCCCGCACTTCCTGTTTCTCTGAATGAGAGGTAATACAATTAAAAAGATCAGATAGAACAGACGAATCCTCTCTTCTAACTAGAGTGTGTATTTGTACCAACAAGCTTCAAATTGTCCTTCAGTATAAACAAATCAAATTAAGAACATTTCATCCTTACTTGGTCTAATTAGTAGGAACAAAAAAACCAAAGACATCAAAGTTTAGACTCATAAGTCAGAAAACGAGCAAATTCAAACATCTGGAAGCATAACAACAGCTTATTTCTATTTTTATTTAAAAAAAATTTGTGCGTCATACATTGCAGTACCTTCGCCACAGGAGTATCATGAATGCCGTGAGACTGTGAGCATTCAGGACATCAGAAAAACAAACCAATAATGAAATGATCCTGATTGTGAAGTGCCCTTCAGTCACTTCCTGATTGCAGCAAACAGAGCGCATACTGTGTGCAGAGAGGGGTGTGTGTGTGTGTGTGGCGCTGTTGATCATGCAGAGGTGTGGCGAGTCATTCTTTATCACAGGAAGTATAGCCACCCTTATCACACATGGCTGGACTGCCCTCTCTGGCCCATTTATCTGGCACACATGAGTTGGCTTCCACACCTCTCCAAGCCGGCTTCCAAGCCCCGTTTACTGTTTTATTATGGCCCTCTTGCACAAAAGGGGGGATTCTCAGGGTCCATTTAACTCTGGAGCACATTCAATAGCCTGTTTGTTGTGTATAAATATAAAGTGGGCATGGTGAAAGAGTTATAAAGCAGCTCTAATTGTTTTTGTGCCATGCTTCAAGTGCAGTCGTTCTCTGTAAAATTTTTTAAAGTGGTCTCAATTAGCTTTTCTTTAGCCTCTGCCTGCTGTTTTTTTGGGGTTTTTTTTACTAATTTTACATCCGATACTTTCCGTCTCGTATGAGGAGGACAAAGGAAGAGTCGAGCTCCAAACTTGATTGTGCAAATCTGTCGTATTTGTCTTTAAGCAAAAAGAGGGGGAAAGTTGTTGGTGCAAAAAGGCTTTTATTCTTTTTTTTTTTTTATGGTCAAAGTTAAGTTAGCTTTAGTATTTTTATAGGTCAAATGAGAGAAATTGAACCAAAGCAATTCCTACTGAAGACTGCCAGCAAACAGCTAACAATGAAAGCTAACAAATACCAAACTCTGGTTGGACCATACCGATTATTAGGAGTCAGATTTCTCATTAGGAACTAATATTAAATTGCATGTGTGTGTGTATGTGTGTCAGAGAGAAAAGTCATTGTTAGACAAGTTTTTAAAATAATTTAAAAAAAACCAACAGAGTTGACATTTTAAAATGCCGTTAGCATCTTAGTGGTTAGCTAGCTTATCATCACAAAAACAAAGGTTTCCAAGTTTATAATCTAGAGAATGTAAATCCTTACCTCAACGTTATTTCCAAAAGCCTGCCAACATATCCAAATTCCTCATGTCTCATAGCAGGTAAGAGCTTAAAGGTCAAAAAGATGAAACTGTCATGAATTGCGGTTGTGAGGCGGTGAGGCAGACGCTGGAAACCCAGGTAAGATTCGGAGAGATGATGATTTATTGATGAAAACAAAGATAAACAGTCCAAGAACCGGGGCAGCACTGCTGAGCGGAAACACAGGGGCTCATCACAGGTAGCGCGAGGCACACGAATGGACATGCAGAACGGGCAGCAGACAAGACAGCAAACGACAAGGACCAACAGACACAGGTGGGACTAAATACACAGGGAGGCAATCAAGGGACGAGACACACCTGGGAAACAATCAAGGGGAGGACAGGACAACACGGAGAGCACAGAGACACAGAAACTCGAAATAAATACACAGAAAACTCGAAAATAAACACAGAAAAACACAGATCCTGACAGAAACAAAGCAAGACATTTAACCTTCCGATTATTTCTTGAAATTCTCATGTTTTGTTTTGTTTTTTATTTTCATTGATGAACCTCATAATGAGCCAGTGACAGAATAAATAAAGTTTTCACTGGTTTGACTCTGAGTGTAGTCACCAGCTGAAATACTGAGGGGGAGGAGGGAATGAGTTTTGTAACTAAAAAAATCAAACAAAGGTTTGGGACAAATTTATTCTGAGTCCAAATCTCAAAGTAAACTAGAAATCGGTATAGGTCAGGTAAACCCAGGCAGATCCTTTTAGAACATATTCAAAATACGCTATTTTCAGATGAAGTTGGACAAATGTGTTGTTTAGCAACAAACACATTCGACCAAATTTTTGGTCCTTTAAGTGCTTTATTCCACATAGCTAAGAATATCGCCATTTGAAAACTCAGCAGAGAGCGTTTGGGCTCTAGTTAGTGACACTTCAGGTTTGTATTCCAGGCTGTTGCTCTTATGACTTATTGTTTGATATGCAGTATAAGTGGCATTGCAACAAATACATAATGGCTGGCGATTGGACGTACGTGAGCTTTTTTAGGACACGGTTGCCTGACACACCCTGCACTTTTGTCCTGCTGGCTTACAATAAATTATAAAAGGCCATGATTCACGGATTCGCCGCTGTTATCTCCGAGGCGGTGAGCTCCCCTCTTATCGCCCGTCCGAACTGAGTCATCACTCACATTTGGTCGTGAAGTAAAATTCACAGCCACTTTACTGCTGGGTTAAAAGTGATCAACTAAGATGTTTTTTATGCTGGAATCTGTATGAATGGACGACTGCAGTGCATCGGTCGTCTTCTTTCAAAGCGGCTGTCGACCCTTTTTTTTTTTTTTTTTCCAGCATCAGCGCTTCATGCAACATTGACATGGACAGAATTAGATTCACAGTTCCTAAATGTTAGTGTGAATGCATCTGTGCCAAGATGTTTAGTCTCCTCCAAGGGTATTAAAGCAGGGCTCTGCTGCTGGTTGTGGCTGTCTGTGTGTTCCAACCACAGATTACAGGGCCTGTCGGCAGACGGGGCCCTAGACATGGGTCACAAGACGGACCAAAATGTGACGAGTTCATCTCAGAGAGCTGATAGCCTGGATCGTGTATCTGAAAGCACATGTGTCTATTTATTGCAGAATTTGGTGTTTATTTCTGTATGCGGATGGCTTGGATGTTGTTGCGCTATATCTGGATTCGTCATGTGTGTTTGAGTCATGTAAAGGCAACAGTATGGATTTCCAAATGTAAACATTTTCTATAGCAGTTTTACAGAGCCAAAAATAACGAATCAATGACTTGAAGTTCAAAGTAATCTCGTCTTGATTTACTTTAATGTACGGAACAAGCTGGTTTAATAAAATTTTACTGCAGTCAAATTGCCATCCCGACATTTTGAACACTCATTAAAAAAGTGCCAGAGTTTTCTAGAGTTTCCTTAAGTTGTAAAGAACAACATTAAGTTGCCTCTCCTCTAACTGTCACTGCACACTGCCTGCCAGCTGGTTGAAGGAAGTATCTATACTTTTTCCTTAATTACAAGAAAGTCTTATTCACTAGCTGCATTTCCATTAGCAATATACTGTAACTGTGCAAACTGGAATTACAAAAAAAAGCAACTTAATGCAAAACTGCCAGTTTAAAAAAAAAACTCCCCTTTTTAATGTATATATTTTTGACACTAGTGGTCTCCATCGATCCATCCATCCATTTTCTTTACACCCTTGTCCCTAGTGGGGTCGAGAGGTGCTGGTGTCTATCTCCAGCTAACGTTCCGGGCACGAGGCGGGGTCACCCTGGACAGGTCACCAGTCTGTCGCAGGCACTAGTGGCCTTTATCAACAATACTTCGACAGGAAGGAGACAAAGAGAACTGTGGGAAGACACGTGGGAACGATACCGAGCCGAGGACGGGACTCTAAGTCTGTAGCTCTGTAGTGTATACGGGGCGCACGCTTCGACCACCGCGCCACGCAACGCCCCAAAACCCACGTGAGGATTAGGCGGTTTCTCGGCTGTATCAAATTTAGTGTATTATTTTGCTAAACTGTAATAGAAACACTTTATTTTTCATCACACGAGTCACGTGATGAACAACCAGATGAAACAACCAGATGACGAAGACAGAAGTTGTTGGTGAATGTTGTCTTACGTGTGATTTTAATTGTGTTTCTTTTTTAATGGAAACACCACAATTGTGAAATTACTGTATTACTTCTTGTCACTTCTTATGCAAAAAAATTGCATTTCTGCTGTGTAGTTTTTCAGTCATCTTGCTAGCTAGCACAATTATTTATAAACCTCTTTTCTAGCAGTTAATGGAGAAATTGTTGCTCAAGCAGAAGAACACATCATCGTTCTCTTTCTGCAATACTAGAAGTGATCTCACCAGTCCCATGTAGTCGGCATATAATGACGTAGTCTGTGTGGGAGTGCTCTAATGTTGGTTGGTGAGCTCTGGTTCAGCGATAATTACTAGGGAAGACTGGTTTTTGGGTGTTTGGACTCATTTAGCTGCATGTGGGCCAACTAATTCTGGCAGCATATGTGCCTCGTTCAGATTTGGCCTCCACATGTGGAAAATGAGCTCTATGTTTGGGGTGTTATTCATTCTATAGCTGGATTGAGGTGTTTATTTTGGTGGTTTTATTTGAGGCGTGTAGTGATAATCCATCGTAGTTGCGTGGAATAAGGCTATTTATTCCTTTGGTAGAAATAGGAAGAATTTTCTCTGTATTGTTTTTTTTATTATTTTGGTATGCTACAAAGGTTGCATAAATGCTTTATTTGCCACCAAAGTAGCCTCAATCTACTGCGACCTGAAAATACATGGGAAGATATTTTAGCCAAAGCTAACATCACTCTAGTTGGAATAATGAAGTCAAGATATGATATTTTAAAAGTATAACACATGAGGCCTATTTTTATAAGCAATTTTAGCCATTCAACTGTGAAATAGTTGCTTCGAGAAGCTGTAAGCTAGCCTCATGTAGTTGGCCCACATTATTACAGTAGTAGTAAGCTAGCTTGCTAGCTTACAGTGTAAGCTTGCTTGCAGTTAGTTTAGATTAATGGAAACACAAGTAGGTAACTGAGGTGTCTATTTTAAAGTTCTGTTATTTCCTTTGTTGCTTTTCAAGTTTTCCAGCTACACAGAGGAACCTGAATGACTTGCCTACGCCCATCGTGCTTTCACATGACAAGTATAACTCCACCTGCGCACCAACATTATGGCTAACTCTGTCCTCTGCCAGTAAACACCGCTGAACCTCCCAGTTTGGTCTGTTTCATAACATCTTCTTTTTTTTTTTTTTAAGTGACCCTTTCAGTTATTGCGCCCATATTGTCCAAAGGAAAAAAAACAACAACTTGTAGTTGCTAGATGGAAAAAAACCATCTCATTTTATGCATGCGTGTCTTACACAAAAGCACAAACGTGGGTGTTTGTGTTGCTGCTTTTCTGTATGGGCTGTTTGTCTGCTATCACCCAGTCAGCCAGTCTGTCATTCAGTCACTTTTATGAATGTGTGTGGGTGGGAGCTGGTGAACCAGTTTTGCCACCTGTGTTTGCGTGTGTGTGAGAGTGTGTATGTGCATTAGATCCTTTGGACTATCTGCAAGCTAATTATATAACACCTCTCCCATTCACTCCCACTCTGCCTCTCTTCTTCCATATCTCTTTTAATGTCCCTCCTCAATCCCTCAACCCCTCCACACACACGCACACACGTGTACGCACACACACGCACACAAAGAGCATCGATTCAATATACAGAGGCACATCCTGTTATTGTCGGGTCGTTTATGAGGATTGGGACCATGTGCATTGTGTCCCCGTGAGGGTGGTGGCTGACATGCTAAGGCTGGGGAATGGTTCGTGTTGTTTGCTGCTCTCCTGCTTGTTTTTTTTTTTGTCATGTATTGTTTTGTTCTCCTCAAGACTAAACTGTGGCTGCGTTATCTTGTTTGTTGGTTTGATGTGTGTCCGATTCAGGCTCCAGTTGGCTGTCCTCTTATTTAAACAAAACTGTAGCTGGGATAAGAACGCAACTATTTCCCTGATTACTAGTGTTATAGTTAGTGTTTTAGTATAGAAACACTCATTTAGATTTGAAAACATAACTTAGGCTAATTTGATAAATAACTTGCCAGACATTTACTTTCGTTTTCAAAAACTGCACCTGGGCTGCAAATGTTAAATTTAAAGGTAAATTTGGAATGATTTGAGTTTGTCACACTATGATAATCTTGAGTAAAAAGGCCAATTTTTACAGTATTAACACAAAAAATTTAAACAAAATTTTCAAACATAATGTAATCCCCTTTTAAACAAAAAAGTAGCTATATTTCAAAGTTACAGTTGCTGTATAACAATGGTATCTGCACTATTTATTTTCGTTCCATAATATAGACTAAACATATGTAGTATTTAGTGCAAGTTTTGAAATGAGTATTTTACTTGATGGTATCCTTTTTGCTGTTCTGCTGCTTTTGTTTAGCTAAGTAATTGGGCTAGCTAGTGGAATTGCTAGCCTGCATTCTGCTGCTTTACAGAAAACCTGCAGGGTTCTGTCTAGATCTAATGCAACCACAAATATTTTCAGTCTAATTTGTTTTTCTTGATAGTGTGGGAACAGTTTAGTGGCTTCATTTGAGTTGTCTGGTCGGCGCTGTGCAGCACTGTGGTACTCTGTCCACCATTCAGTCAGAGAAAATTTCTGTCACTTCACAAGCTGTACATATGCTGGAAGATTTTAGCGATTTGAAAGCAATTTTTTTAAAACATTGTTGCATCTAGCTATTTGGTAGTGGCCTTTGCCGAATACAATGGGAACCTTGACTTGGTGCTTGGAATTTCTAATTTAATTGTATCGCAGTCTTAGCTCTTTACAACAATGACAAACTGCCTCAGTGTTTTTCAGATGTGAAGTTTTAATTGAAACATAACTTGAAAGCAATCAGGTCCTATATATTAGATAGATACAGCAGCAGATAAAGAATAATAATTTAAAAAAAAACTTGTGACATATTTAAACTTGTCAGTAATTTAAATTGTTTAACTTCCAAGAGACAATAATTTATTGGGTTGACACATAAATTGCATGTGGAAACAAAGAAGCATCCTATTTCTTTAATGTCTTTTTATGCTCACTTCAGCTTACTTTTACATTTATATTTGCTTCTTATGAAGTAACTGACATAAAACAGAGATTAACATTTTAGATATCTAACTTCCTTATTTGGAATAACAGAACTAATTTCTTGTTTTACTGCAGCTGCCTTCTAAAACACAAAAGGAAACGCCCACAATTTCATAATAATATGTTGGGGATCAGCAACATGCAGGGTTTTCCTAAGTGTATTATAAGCCTTGCAGGCCACCAGGCTTTGTGCCCAAACCAGGCTAAGCATTGCTTTTTTTTTTTAAGTCTTTTTAAAATGTTTGCATTTTGTAAGACTTTATTGTTGGTGTTATGGTATTGATCTTCCAATTTTTCTTGTCAACTTTAATGACTGGATGAATGACAGCGCTACCGCCCAACCATTGGGCTTAGCAAGTTTTCTGGGGGAAACCTTTAACATGTATCAGAATAGATCATTTTAATTTACCCTGCAGTTGTGATCTAATTAAAAGTACATAAAAAATAACAAAATAAACCTTATTCTGCAGGATATGTGAAATAAACCAGTCCTACTGCAGGAAGTGTTTCTAAAAATGGCAAAAGTTGTTTAATAGCATAGAATAACCTCTAGTTGGGCAAATTTGAGTGTTATTCTCTCAGATGAGTAGCGACGTGGTGTGACTATGGATAGCGGCTCTAAGTATTTATGTGCTGGTGAAGTTACAGGTTGTCTGGTTATTCAAAAAAGTTGAAGCTTTTTTGAATAAAACTGTTGAAACCAGGAAGCTGCTATCACTCATTTTAGACCCAAGCAGCAGGTGTGTGTGTGTTTTTTTTTTTTTTTTTATGCAGTCTGGAATAAAAATGTTTTGCAATACAGTCCAAAAAATTACATCCTCACTGCTTTGATTGTGGTTGTTTTTTTTTTTTGTGGTAAATTCAGTTTTTGCATGGCCTCAGTTTTTGCAACGTATCTGTACATTCCACTTAATGATTTAAAATCCCAACGCTCAAATTTTTTAATTCATGATGCAGAAAACAAAAATGACAAACTGTCTGTTAACTACATGGGATGTGATCAAGTCAAGTACCAAAGGAGAGTCACCACCGCCATTTGAAGTTGTGTTCGTGTCATTCTGAAATATTCCAGTTAAGATTATGACTGCTGACCATGAGATTTTGAACATTGAGCTCTGTTTCCATTAGTTTTACTGTGTGTGTGTGTGTATGCGCGCGCGCGTTTGTTTGTAATCCCTTGTGGGGACCATTTTCCTGACACATACTACGTTGTGGGGACCCACTGCTCTTTGTGGGGACCGAAGCCTGGTCCCAGAAGGGAAACAATGTTTATAGGTCAGGGATTAGATTTAGGACTAAGGTGTGAATTGAGGTTTGGTTGGGGTTAGGTATGTAATGGATAGGGTTTGGGTTCGGCTGTAGAAATGAATGGAAGTCAATGGAAAGTCCCACGCAAACATGTGTCTTGTGCATGTGTGTGTGAGTGTGTTTAATGCTGACTTATCCTGGTGCAACACCTCCCACTTCAGCACAGTGCGGACTGAACAAAGTCGTGACTTGCGACGCCCTCAAACAGTCTGTCAGGGTGTGAATCCAATGCTGCACAAAACTTCTGTGGCATTAAGTCCACTTTACTTTGCAGCATTTTCAGCTTTAATAAACAGAATTTGAATATTAACAATTTATCTGAAGGATGATTTTTGTTTAATATTTGAAATAATTGGGGGGTTTTCTTAGTTTCTTTAACATAAAGTAAAGCATTTTTGTATTGATTTGCCCGTCGTTCTGTTTTTAATTACGGAAGGAAGTGGTTTGCACATGAAGCAGTTTAACACATACTAGCAAACTAGACTGTACTTTAACAAAGCAATCGTCTTAAAACTTTTTCCAAATGATGATTCAAATGACAAATCAGTTAATGCTTTTCCTAAAGCATTCTCAGTTTCCTGTAATTAGCATTTTAAGATTGAGACTAACACAAATGTCACATTGAGAACCCTGTTCTAATAATCTCCCACCTTTCTTTCATCATTCCGTCCAGTGACAGCTACATCGTGCGTGTGAAAGCGGTGGTGATGACGCGGGACGACTCAAGCGGCGGCTGGCTGGCTCAGGATGGGGGGGCCCTCACCCGGGTGGGCGTCTGTCGCCTCCTTCCTATGGAGGTGATGCATCTCTCCGGCTCCAGCAGTTCCCAGTTCGTCATCCGGGGGGAACGGCTGCGTGACAAACAGGTAAAAAAAGTTAATAAATTTAAATACCCTGAACGTTTGTGTTTTGGTTTTTGCTATGGGAAGTGATGCTGAGTTGCTACTGGCTGGATGCACAGGTGATCCTGGACTGTCCGCTGAGGAAGGACATAGTGTACACTATCGCAATGCCGACATTTCACCACTGGAAGGTGGAGGACAGGCGGTGTGGCCTGTCGTTCCAGTGTCCAGCTGATGCCAGAGCCTTCGACAGAGGGGTGCACAAAGCAATTGAAGACCTGGCTGAAGGTACGCTGTGCTGGAATGTGGGTTTGGTTGGTCGTCACTAGCCGTGTTTCCATTTAATTCTCATGCAAATTTTGAGCGAACTTTTAAAATTGTGCAAAACAAGAAAATGCAAATTCATCGTGTTTGATACTGGTTTGGCTACGTCAGATGTTGACTTTATGCACGGCTGTAAAAAGCAGGTAAACATTTTTTTGTCAGTACTTATTCGGCAATAGGGGTGATATGAACTTAGAATTTGATCGTAATATTTTGTGGTCTAACAATAAATATGATTTAAAAAACTATTATTTTAGGTAATATGGCTTGGCCGGCATAGATTTTATGTTAAATGAAGGATTTGTTCTTTACTTATTGTTAATCTACAGATGACTGTAAATGGATGTTATTATTTAAACTACATTATGGCTCTAGTTAGGTTAATTAATTAGCTGGGTTTTTTTTTTAATCTGATATTAATAAATTGTACTGCTGGATACAAATATCTACAAATTTGAAATGTTCAGCTGCTGTTTCTTCACAAAACCCTGTGCAAAACTTCTTGGTAAATAAAAACCATGTTACCTCATGAACAAGTCGTTTTTCTGGGGTAAATTTCTACCATAGTCATCAGTTTATTCCATATCCAGTGGGAGAGCACGAGGTATAACAAGTGATTTAAAGAGGAAATTAGATTTTCTTAAGTCTTGTCGGACATTTATTCAAACTAGTACTTAAAAAGAGAGTGTCAGTTTAGCAGATAACAGGAAGGTTAAAGTGGGGAAAGCAAGTCTTTTGAGTGGAAATTTATATTAAGGTTTAAGAGTCTTCATTTTGTCAAGAGTAAACACACAGTCACAATTGCTAATGCTAAGATGTAAACATTCTGCCTCCTTAATCATTTAATAATTATTGAATAATCAATAATCATTTGAAAACCATCTCATATCAATGTAATTTATGGTTCTTAAGGAGAAATATTGCTCTGCTAAAATCAGTATCAGGAGATCAAAGATAAAAAAACCCCAAAAAAACGAAAACTGGAAATCGGCAACAAAACTGTAATTTGTGTATCTTGAACTAAATAAGCATCCATTTCTTCCATGTTGAAGTTAGGAGTTCTAGAAAGTCAGAGAGATGAGAAAACACCTCCGGTTCATGACTAGAGGTGTTTAGTGGGCGGTGCCCAAAACATGGCAGGTAAAACTGGTCGGTCCTGGCGAGGACATGAATGAGCTCAAAGTATGTGGAGAAACGTGTTCCGAAAATAGTTTTTCTAAAGTTTTGATAATGCGACAGGATGAGGAAGTTTACATTCAGAAGTTGTAAAACCCGACCGTCTATTATTGCTGCAAGTGCAACTTTAAAAGAGATGAAAGATGGAGCTGCGTTTTCCGAGCTGCTCACTGCGATGTCTCCCTCTCCGCAGGCTCCACGACTTCCTCTACGGCACTGCAGAACGAGGGAGAACTGGGGGACGACGACGTTTTCACTGTAAGCATTTCTTAATAAACAGAGTCCCTAAGAAAATGAGTCAGAAACATTAAAACCTCTTTGGGGGGTTTTTCCCCTCGACAAATGCACAAAAATGGAATCTCACTCATGCACGGCGATGCATTCACGCTTCTGGTTTTAGACCGGACATTTGTGGTTGCCTTGCACCATGCTGGTCTGTTTGTTAGACGGGGTCAAAGTTGATGCATCTCTGAGCTGAGCGGGCGGCGGAGGAAGTCGCAGAGCCAACTTTTATTGTGCAACATGTTTTAGAGCGTTCAGCGTGGGGCGAGCTCTTACATTCAGCATGCAGGGCAATGTTTCAACTCCCTCTTCTTCCTCCAAAAGAAGCAACTAAGTAGCTGTTTAAGAAACTATGCGACATTGATTGTAATCTCCTGTTGGGGATCGTAGATTGAGGTATGAGCTGGCTGTGGGTCCCACTGCGGAGAGGAGCATGTGTGATGTGAAGAGGAAGCTCAAGACATGAAGTGGTTTTGTTTGACAAGGACAAAAAAAAAAAAAACCTAATGTGTTTTGTTTCTTTTAATTTTCCATTCACATGCTAACAAAAACGTAAAAACGTGATACTTTAAGGGTCTTTTCACACCTGAAAGGTAGACTTGGCTCGATTGGGGACCAAAATTGATACATTTCCAGGTGCTGCAGTTCTCTTTCATATTACATTGTATCAAACAAACTGATAAACCTCAGACCTCTTGCCTGTGGTGGTGACTTAAAGTAGGGCTGGGCGATAAATGAAAACTTTTTTTCACCAGTGCAGTTCTTGGGTTTCCATAGTTCAGAGTGATGTCAGCACACCCAGGGTCGCCATCTTGTTTATCAAGCGTGCTATACAACTTCTGTGTATTTGGACGTTGAATTTAGGTCACCTCTACGACAAAGTATTAAGGCCAGGCTACAATTGTTTCTCAAAATTATGAGACGATAAAGTCAAAACATACCAAGAATACTGTGATACTTTTACGGTGTTTTCACACTTGCTAGTCCAGTAGACTTGGTTGGATTTGTGACCAAACTTGCAGCATTCGCTTTTATTGTGCCAAATGAACCAAACTAATTGAGCACCATGTTACCACTGGCGACAGCACTGGACTTTTCGGTTGGTTTTGGTTGTATTTACCTAGAATGCAGTTTGCTTCCTGCATTCGGAGCGGTTTCCATATGCATTTGAATTGTGCCACTGTTCATTTTAACCGAACCGAGACCTGGGTTTTTAGGCGAACCAGAGTTTGCTTTTTTGGCCTGCATCAGAGGTTGATTACGCATTCACACCTCCCTTAACAGACTGGACTTTGTAGACAAACTAACTGGAGTTTGATTAAAGAGGACTAAACAGGTCTGGAGTGAATTCACTTTTAGAAACTTTAGTATGGCATCCTAATAAAGGGCTGTGCTTAAAATATCACAATACACCAAACTAGACATGACAGCATCTAATCTACTGTCTACAAATCTCATGTAATTTAAAAGCTTACTTCAAGAATCTGAAGTGAAACGTAAAATGTTGACCTGTACTCCTGTTCTTCTGCATAAAACATTCGCAAACTACTTCTCATCAGCGCAGGATTTAATATTAGTCTTTGGTTATGCATACCTGCCACAGCAGATAGATCTCCACCTTAGGTTAGCTTAAAGGCATTTTATGCTAACCCACCATTTACCTCCTCCTTTAGTACTGAAATCTGACACCAGAGCCAGCAGGCAGGGTCACAGGGTCACTTCCTGTATCCCACCAACTCCCTCCGCGCACACACACACATACACTATCTTTGCGCCCTCCTATTTGGAAGGGAGAGCAGCCGCCGAGCTTTCGCGGAGCAGCTGTTTCCCAGCTTAGTGCGGGGCTGCTGATTTACGAGAGGAAGTGCCTCGTGGTTCATCTTTGACTCGAGCTGTCTGTTAGGGCCAAGACTAATAGGTGCTCTGCTGGGAGTGTACAGCCACCACAGAGACGCACACAAACACATGAGCAGGAGTGGAGAGGTGAGGCTTCGGGGGAGGGGTGGTGGTGCGGGGAATACTGTAGAAGCTTTCAGTGGAACGAATTCGAAGCAGCTTTTGTTGGCAGAGAAACTGCTTTATTATGATTTTTTTAAAATAAAGACTTGCATATTTCAGACCAAACTTAATGTTGCAGCAGTTAATGAAACCTTATGAGATACAAAAATATGCTTAATATTTCCATTTTAGTAGGATTTGTTAGCATATTACAAATACAAAGCAATCCCTGTTTGTCTGCCTTCTTTTAAAGAGTCTACCAACAGTTGTCCTATCTATGTTTTTAATCTAGAAAACCCAGAGAACATACATGTAGCCTGTATGTTTCTCTTTAGCATTACAGCTGCAGGTGATGCTGGCCTTTAACCACTTTGATCAGAGTTCTCGCTTTAGCTTTGTTTTGTCTAAATTTCAGGTTAATTGTGATATTGAGCTTATACCACAACTCTACAGGAGTGCTATGAGTTGTGAATCTTTCATCTCTGACTTCTCTGATAACGCGGTTGACGGCACACTAAAAGTTTTGGTCGAAACTTTAGACTTTCCCTCTTACTTAAAGTTGTAGGAATTAAATTATAGTGAGAACAGCTTACTCAGGTTTACACGAAACCGCTGGCGGGAAACTGCTGGTGTTTTTGGATGTCGATTGGGAAAAAGGTCCCTGTTTCAATGGCATCGGCGCCAAGACACTTTGAGTCAACTGCAGTTGTCATGCCAGGCCATTAGATGGCGCTGTGGTTTCAGCATGTCGTTGAATGCATCTGCGCTTTTGACCCTTAGTTCCATCTCACTAGCTAGCACCTCGTTGTGAAAAATAACCCGTATCCGTCTCCCACGAACGAAGTGCTCATGTAACACACATTGTGTTAAACTGAACACGTTAACACAATGTGTTCACGATGCTATCCGTCATTGTTTTTGTTATCTACCCACACATGCGCAGAAGAAACCCTGAAGCTGTGTGTCCTTCGCATGTGCACTTTTATACTAGCAGGCTACTTCACACCTCTGCGGAGGTGTTACAGAAAAGTGTCAAAAAGTTCTGGTGTGAGACGCTCCGGTCACTGGTGGTATGTAAACGATCGGCTGGATCACAACAAAAATGTTAAGGTTTAACTGAAGAGCTTAAGAGGTCCTTAGTTCCTCATGTCTTGCCGTTTTATTCTGGGGTCACGGATTTTATCCCGTTATCCACAGTTCTCTGTTAAACACTGATGCCTCTTGGGCTTTTCCACGTCTCCTTACCTTTGCTAACTTCAAAGCTTAAATGTTTTCCACTGGAATTTTGTGTTATAGATCAACACAAAGCAGTGCATAAATGTGAAGTTTGAAAGAAATGATGGGCACCTTTCAAAATTAATCTGCATCAGAACTAATTTAACACATCTACTCCAACATACTGCCACCACGAACGCCTCATTTGAGTTCCCTTAGTGTCGTACTCCTAAGTTAAATTGCAGCATAGTCAGTTGGCTTCAGCAGTAAGCTAGTTTCAACATCTGAATTAGCATTGCTCTCAACCTATCGTTTGAAAAAGTATGGCATAGCTGCTGACCTATCGATACGTGGCTTTCAAGTTCATAGTGACAGGCTCAGTAAGGAGAGTATCAATCAGAGAACAAACTCAAGAGGCACATTGTAACTGTGGAGGAGATCAACAACTCAGCTGGAAGAATGTGTCGACAAGACAACTACTAGCTTCATGGTTCTACTAATCCGGCCTTTATGGAATAGTGACGACAAAAGAGCCGTCGGAAGTCCTGTTTGCCTTAAGGGGACACATCAAACCTGTGGAAGAAGGTGTCCTTGTCACTGTAGACCATCATTGACTTGTTGGGTCTTCAACCAAAGCACTGCTTGTAGTCAAAAGCTTTCTCTGCACTTTCACCCCGAGCACAATGGCAAAGAAAGGTTGCTAATCCTATAGCCAGAGCCACAGTGAATATGGTTAAGATCTAAACACATGCACTTGATAGAATGACCCAGTCAAATTCATGAGCATAAATCTGATTTAGAATCTTGGGCAAGACTTGAAAATAGTCCACATTCACTCTTTACTCAATTTGCCTCAGTTTATGCTGTTTTGCAAAGATTTTGCAGAAGCCAGTAGAGACTTGCATCTGTATCTGATCGGAAAGGCATCTTTGCGATGTATTAACTTTGCAGAACCTGAATACATACACACTTTTTGCCAGCTATGGATAGTGATACCTTTGCAAGGTCTGGTCTACCATATTTTATGTGTACTACATTCTCTTACTATACATTTTTGACAACGGATGTAGAATTGTAAGTCCATGTCAGTTTGGCAGTAATGCAAAGTCTTAAAGGGAATGGCAAACCTCTTAAAGGGGAAATGCTTCATCAGTCTGCCATTTAGTGGATGAATAGTTGGATGGGGAAAGCACGAGTAATGATGGACTTCCCTAAATTATTCCTCATTCATCAAACCTAAACTTACCTCAGTCCACCCCCGTTCTGCACATCGCCTGTCTCTGTGTCTATTTTGGCCCATTCACAACAGGGGGAGTGAAAACTATTGAAGCAATTCTAGGTCATGCAAGATTGACCTGCTGAAGGATGACTCCTCCTGGGCTTTTAGTCGGGACATGTTTTGTATCAGCAAATAACCTGAAATGCCCTCCGTCCAGCCTGGGACTGGAATACACAGCAAGAGGATGTCCAGTAATATAAACTCTCCCCCCTTTCTCTGTCCTCTTGTGGCGTTTGGGCTCAGCAGCAGAAAGTCTGGTCTGTGTTTTGAATTAGTTGCAGCCACGGAGGCCAGAGTCGGACTGGTTCCGTACCGTATCCACTCCTCCTTCCCCCCAGTAATGGCTTCTGCAGGGGGGCGGGACCAGGAGCAGAGGCAGTATGTTATGTTATTTTTGGCTAGCTGCTCTCAGGGCTTTGTAAGAAAGCTGGGGGAAATTCTCGGCATGGCGGTATCCATGTGGGGAGCAGGATATAATGGGGATGGCTTCAGCAGACAGAGCAGACTGACACACACACCAGATCTGGGTCATATAGCTCAAATAACATCCCAGATTTGATCTGAAGTGGTATGTAATGGAAGGTTTCAAAATGCATGCAGATAACATATCCAAGGACTGTATGTAACCTACAGTTGATTCACACTGAAAGCCATTCTAATTTACCCAATATTTGTGATTACAAGTGTTTGCATGTTGAACAGGTGCTTGCAGTTTTAACATTCATAAAGAGTCACTGGCATGCAAACAATGATCACGGGCCAAAAAAGGAAGACTTGTCAGCGATATCCAATACTGGATATCCGATCAATATCCTCTATCTACCAGCTGGACCAAAGGTTATTACCATTGGTGGCTAAGTCGATAGCAGAGGGTCCTCAGACTGTCTCAACATTACCCGGATGTGTTGGACAGCAGTTGCATTAGACTAGTGTTCTTTCCTGTGCTTAGTACTGCTCAGAACATGCTGCCATACAAAAGTGGCTACTAAACCTTCAGCTAGCAGAAGGTTCAGCTAGCTGAAGAAACACAAGAAGAGGCACATCAAAGCACAGATTACAGAATGAAGATCTATGCGATTATTGTATTTTTGAGCTTTTGAGATTATTGAATTAGTGAATGGTAGCAATCAACTCAGCAACACAACAACTCTTTCTCGAATAACAAGCTATGTTGAGCTACATTTCTTTGGTCAGCAGCGCAATTGAACAAAACCTTTTATGTTGAGATTAGACATTAGGCTTCTATTTTAAATAAAGAAAAACATACTCTGTGTAAACTACAGTCCTTGTTGGCAAAAGTTGCCGTGCTAAGAGCTACATCAGGTTAGGATACGTACATAATATAAATATCTAAATAGAGTAATAAAAAAATGTAATATACAATATTGTAGCTACTGTGTTGCTATAGTTTTAATATCCTTGTTGGCCATAGATATAATACAATCAAATTGTATGGAATTTTCTTCCCTGTTCACAGACGTGTAAATTAATAATAATATCAGACTAATTTCCTGCCTGAAACGCTAAAGCTAATTAGCTTTCCTGCCAGGAAGGCTAGTTAGCATTCTGGTTTGGAATGCTAACTAGCCACTGATGACAGTGGATAAGCAGTTTTTCTGTCACAGTAAGTTGTTTCTACTCCATTAACACAGTAAGCAGCGAATATATGAGGTTGATTGACAGCTCTAACCCTCCTCCTGGCTCTGATTGGTTGTTTTTGACCGGGAGCGGTGCATTTCCTCAAACAGGGAATGGTAGCATTGGGAGAAGGTGGCAGAGCTCAGTCTTTTCCCGTATTCTGTGTCTCATATTGTACTGTCATGACATGACGATAGTTTTAATAAATATGGAAAAAAACATATTTTTTTTATAAAAATTGCATACTGCGGCTTTGCAAAAGAATTTTATACTGTCTTTACATATTTAATAATCATAATAATGCAAACATGTAGCTCTTTGAAAGACACTTCCTCTAACACTCCCTTTCTTAATCACCAGTGACTTATTTAGCCTGTCATAGTCCAGTTACACTCTTTCACCCCTCTCACCGGACTGAACCACAGCTTGAATAGCGCCTACCCTTGCACTCAAATAACCATGATGACATGATGAGACAGGAGCAGCACCAACCTGACTGTCAGACGGTGCCCTCAGAGGATGACCCCTGGTTTGCTCCGTCTGAAAATGTGTCTGTCTGAGAACTACATGGCAACAGCCCGACTGCCTTGTGTCTGGCCAAGGTTTGGGTTGGATTTGAGCCCTGACAGCCTTTAGCGGAAAAGGAACAGGATACTATTTGTGCACACACACATATAGGCATATGCAGAGCAGTGCAGAGTGCCGGCAAGAGAGGAGAGAGGCGGAATGTGGGGAAAAGTGCGATGGGGGAGAGAGGAGGACAGGTTGTTGTGAGGCTAGAAGAGTTAAGATCGGGGGTGGGGGGTTTCCGGGGTGTGTGTTGGAGAGGCCAAAAAAGGTGACTCTGGTTACCGTGTGCAAATGTCTTGAGTTATGATGTTGAGTTGCACCACATACTTTATCTGGAGCATTTTTGAAGCTGTTTGTGTTTCTTCTTCACTAAACGTTTAAGCAATCTTTTTGCTGTAACAGATTGCAAGTCATTTTCTGATCTTTGTTGTTGAGTTTTAAAAAGGTTTTGTGGCCTCTAAGATGGTCTTAGTTATGTTGCTGCCTCTTCATATCTTGAACGTTGACTCCACACGCAGTAATCCAAGCATTGATGAAGTGGCTCTAACAAAACATTTCACGTGTTTTCCTGTTTTTTTCCCAATCAGTGCTGCTACAAGGCTTCCTGTTTTTGTTTGTCCAATCACGGTGTACTCGAACACTGGCTATTTGTCTGCCGTGTCCAATGAAAAGGCAGCGATTGAGCACACATCCTGTGTTTGTTTGTACACTCAGAACGCCACAGACAGCTCATCCAACTCCTCTCAGAAATTGGACAGCTCCCTGCCGCCGCTCGAGTCCTCGCCCCTTCCTCAGAGACATAAGTGCACGCCAGGACATCGACATGACCTGCATGACTCCTACCGCCTCACAGACCACTACTACTTGGACCAGGTAAACGGGTTTCCTTTATTCACAGTTGAATCGATATGTGTGTCTTCTTACGTATTAGCTATTCATTGATTAGTGCAATTGCATTTCTATCACCATTTTGACCTGTCCTGATAGTCCAGTAGATTCGGTTCGATTACGGGCCAAAGTCCCGACATTTGATACAATTTCAGCTGATATGGTTTGCTTTCACTCTTCATTGTCAAACGATCCAAACCCTTTGAAAAACCTGTTGATCACCTTGTGGTAGTGTATTATGGGAGATGTAGTGTGATCTGCGTGGGCACTCAACTGGCTAGACATTGACAGTAACTTGGTAGGCCTCAGTGAGATTTTTCTTGGTTTACAGACAAGTTTATTTTAATGCTCTTACCCAGGTGTATCTATAAATGTGGCCTGTATTGTTTATTTGTCTAATGACGTTTGCCCAAGTAAAGGTTCTTTCTGTCTCTCCCCTTCAGCCATTGTCTCGGATTCCTCGACACGTCACCTTTGACGATGAGGAAATTGTCCGAATCAACCCCCGGGAGCGCAGCTGGGAGCGAAGCACAGAACGCTACCTTGGACGCCAGGCAGATCGCTCCTGGAACACGGGCTATGAGGACTACCGACACGCCATTGTGCGTGATAGATACATCCACCCAGATGAGACAGAGTCCTATGTACACTTTGACAAAACAGAGGCGCAGAAGCACGACTATACCTACCCGTTGGCACCTTCCTTGTCGCCCTCAGACTCTGACCCTGCCCTAGGATCTTTGGCCCCTAAGGGTCACAGCGGCTCCTACCACCAACCCTTCTCTTCAGTCGTTTCCAGCCAGCCTCGGTCATTTTTCACAAGCTCTTCCCCGTCCTCCAATGGAAGGAAGGGGCGGAAGGACAAAGGGTTGGAGCGTGCTCAGTGCGAGCACTGTGGAGAGGCCTTCTACCTCTCCGAAAATCGGAGAGGACGGTGCCAGGACGCCCCAGATCCCCTGCGAGTGTGCATCCGACGGGTCAGCTGCATGTGGCTGGCAGACACCATGCTCTATCACTGCATGTCTGACCCAGAGGGGGAGTACTCGGACCCCTGCTCTTGCGACGGAGGCGAGGGTAGCGGCGGGGGCCGGCTTGGCACCCGCTGGTTGGCTTTGCTAGGCTTGTCCGCAGTGGCGCCGTGCCTCTGCCTCTACCCGCCCCTCCACGCCTGCCACCGGGTGGGGCTCTCATGCGGCTGCTGCGGAGGCCGACACAAGGCCCAGAGCTGAGATGTCGTACTTGGAATCGTCTCAGAGGAAACATCGGAAAAAAAAAAAAACCTTAACCCAACGCAAACACAGAGAAAAGGAGGGATGGGGAAAAAGCTGAGAGGAGGAACAAGTGGTCGCGGCTGTTCGCTCTCTTGCCTTGGTTTTTCTGGGTTTCTCTACAAATTCCAGACACTGAAATAAGCCAAATAAGAAAAAATGTTTTAAAAAAACAGTTGGTGCATTTTGTGAACAGCCTGGGAAGATAAGCTCCCCCTTATGGCAGACAGTTCTTTCAGCTCTCCATGTGGCCATTTCATGCTCTGTTTCTAAAGAGAGAGCAGTCTTTTTCAGGGGGCCTTTTTTATAGCCAACCTATACGTCATGTATCACATATGCAGGTACTTTATATTGTTATATTTGTACATTGACTCGGCCTCAAAGAACTTGAATTCTTTGTTGTATTTTTTTCCTTTCCTTTAATGTCTCTGTGGCCATATTGTTTATTTTCTATTCAAACATCAGGCCCGCTCAGTTCAACAGAAATCAGACACTACACCTCTTTGGGAATGTGTGTGTGTGCGTATATGTGCGTGTTTATATGAGTGTAAGTTGAGGCCTTTTGTTGTCTGTACTGCAGCTTGTAGTAAAGCTAATGTATATACTCTTCATAGTTCTCTGCGGACATCTTTCCTCGCTCAAACAAATTGCGGTACAAATCTTAAAGGCACAGTTTTGATTTTTGAAGCAAGGTTCTGTGAAGGTATTATCAGCGACGGGTCCCTTTCTTGTGAGCAGACAGATGTCTTATCACAGCGAGTTTGTAGAAACGTCAATAAATCCTCACATGGACTCCCCGTTACATCTGATTTGGGCAGTTGAACTAAAAACGTTTGCGGAACTATGACACTGCAGTTGCGGAGATCGATCGTCTACGCTTCTGCAAGAGGCCGTTGAGAGGTTTGTCGCTTTTCTCCGCCGAACAACGTCAACATTACTAGGAGAAGTTGTACTGTCGGAATGATTTCTAAACAACTTACAAGACCTGGAAAAGCACAGGAATGCAAAAAAGACAGCATGTCACAAAATTCAACAGTTCACTCGCCGTTTGGTGGACTCGAGATTAGACTTGACATAATCCAGCTGTAGTGTTATGGAACCTTGGATATAAGACTTTTTGAATATGCACAGATGAACATGCATGTTTATGACAGTAGACTAAGCTAACAATAGTCTTTACTGAACCTTTAGGACAACTTTTAGGGTCCTAAATGTGAAAGAATTTAGATGCATTTTACCACGTGTCAAATAATGACCTTTAAGGCAGAAACGTTTTCGTCTAGATTATTATTTGGTAGTTTATTATTTTATATGACAGCCTTCCTTCATAATCGAACACGCTAGAGACTTTAGATTACACATTTGCTTCCAACCAACAGTGTGTCTTACCATTAGTTATTTAAGTTTTTTCTCTGCTAGCACAAACATTAAGGTTTGATATCAAGGTAGATTTGCACATTTTAAAATGGCTAACTAATGTGAATTGGCACACCTTCCAAAATTCACTGTCAAAGATGAAATCAGAACCATTAAGAGACCCAGGAAGGTTGGAATCAGTCAAGCCTGATGCACTTAAAAAACAAACAAAAAGAAAGATTCAGCTGCAAAGCTGCTTTTGGTCAAACCGATTTGTTTTTAGCTAGTGGCCTCCACCAACTTAAATTTGTATCGTAGCACAAATATTTGACTGAGAAAATGGCAACAACTCAACAATGATGTGTTGTGAAAGTAAGCGTTTAGCATTGATCTCCACGAATATGGAACAGCGACAGTTAGTTATTTTTAAGTCAACTTAAAAATGGCCGCTAGCCGTTGAAGGTCTTCTGCTCTGACGATTTCAACGCTTTCTACAAACTCGCTGCAATCTTTCTAATGCAGTTAAGGGAATTATTAGCGATAATACCTTAACAGAATCTCTCTTCAGTGAATGTAACCTATCCTTTTAATACTCTTAAGATATTCCAAAGATTTATGTGTTGTTTTTTTTTAATCCTATTTATTTACTCATCACCTAACCTTAGAAGTGTGATTCAACGTTGCCTCAAGTAATGCTACGATAATCTAGCATCCCTTCATCTTCCTCATGACCTTAAAACAGTGCCTACAAATTCCCTTAACCGGGTCACCCACTGAGTCTTACGATTCCAGTCAGCTCATTTTGTTCAGAAATCAGGATTTTTTTTTTTTTTTTGGTCAAACACTGAAATAATGATAACAATCACCTACCGTTTAACTATTTGTGCCCATATGCCTTAAAATGTGGAGTCTCAGTCTAAACTTCACTTCTCTCTGTAAAGATGTCTGCAACAATCAAACTATTCAACTGGACGTGATTTAAACTATTTTTGTAACAAGAAATTTCAAGGAAATTTGGAGAAAAAAAAAAAGTTCTCACTCCATATGTAAGCTATGGACTCTAGTTTGCCTGCGATACACAATCACCACACCCTTTCTTTTTTTTTTTTTTTTTAAACCTTCAAATCCCAAACGCTCTCACTGGTCACATGTGGAACAGCACAGGCCTGACGAATTGTAAACTATCTTACAAAAAAGGTCCATAATAAGCTCCCTGGAAGAAAAAAAAAAAAAAAAAAAAAAAAAATACAAAACAATAAAAAAAAAATTAACCCAAAAAACTAATGGCTTTTAATTTAAAGATAAAACCAAAAATTAGGAATAATACTCCTTAAATTTAATACTGTGTTGATAACTGGTACTTTAATTTTCTTTAATTTTGATACATAGCCACAATATAAAATAAACACCGCCTACATTTAACAGTAGTTTCAAAGCAAACATGCCTAATACAGATAGTATTAAACTTTTACGCTCTTCTGCTCTTTGAGTTACACAAGTAGAACAAGTTCATATTACATGGTTAGCTTGGAAGCTAGCCTGCAGTCTGCTACTTTACAGATATCCAACTCAGAGCATGCTTTTAGAACAACGATAGTTGAAATAAACTAACCATGGACTGATGACCCTCATAGGGATGAATGCCTGTGTTCTTTGTGACTGTAAATATTTCCTGATAGTTACATTTTCTTCGGGCAAGATGTGTAGTAGCCTTCTTCCAGACAGCTGGCTCAGCAAATGACACATTTCTAGTCACTCTGGCACTTTCTCCGGCATCTCAATAAACAAAGTTTGCACTTTAGAAAAAGTGTGGCAGAAAATCCGTGCCGTGTTGAAATGGTATCTTTTTAAAACCGTGGTATACGTTCATGACCAGCCCGTGCCTACTTGTGACCCAAAGGATCAGCTGAATACACACATAGGTCAGTTAGCACATAATATACAGTAATTGTATCTCTTTTCTATATTATTTTACTCTTAATATTTTAAGGCTCTTTAAAATCCACCTATTCCTCCAAAATCTAAACAGAAAAGAGAGGTGAATGTTTTATATGGTCAAACCGTTTGTTGCAAAGGTAAAATGACTTCCAGGGGGTTCAGAGTAAAACTGTAAAGTGACTTGGTTTATAGCCAAAAGTCAGTCTATCCGTCTCAGGCTTTAAAAGTTGTTGTGAACATGAGAAACAAACTTGCTGAAACCACATGTGGCCAGTGTGTGCTATTAATCTCTGCCCTAAATCGTCCCCTCAACCCTCAACCTGCCCTCATGCCAGATTTGGCTCAGCAACAGAAGTGTGGGTTCGTCTGTGACTGATTGGGAAAGAAATGGTTAAAGTTTATGTAAAGGGGGGCAGGTGGGGTTTGCCAGCGCTTTGAATTTTATAGCAAATGCAGAAAGGGAGAAAAAAAAAAAAAAAGTGGGAACGTTGTCCCACCTGCTGTTTTACTGTCTCTTTAGCCCTTGGCCTCTGTGATGGCAACGTCTGGAACGTGACGGTGAACACAATAAGCCGTTTAAAGATGAAACGAGGCAGGATGTCAGTCGGAATCCCTCGGAGAGCACAAAGTGTAAAAAAAGACGTCTGCGATTCTAAAAACAAGCGTTCGGCTCTCATTGTTTTGCCAAGGAAATGTCCTTTTACTGTAGCTGAAAAGTGTTTAAGGATGTCCTCTTTCCCCCCTGGCTGTATCCTGTCCCCTGTACCCACTTGTGTGTCACTGTATGAATGCCTGTGTGTGTGCTTGTGTGTGTGTGTGTGTGTGTGTTTACGTGGCATCCTCTCCAGCCTCTCCATCCTGTTCCTTGATCCGAAGATACTGGGATCAGCTTGCAGTCTGGCGTTGTTCTACTAATTTTGGATCCATTAACGACGATGCATCAGGGACTGGGCCAATCCATTCAGAAAGTGTCTGTGTGTCTGTTTCTTCTGTTTTGTTTTTTTACATTGATCTCACATGTCAGAGCCATTAACAAAGTGCCTGAACACATCCACCTTATCTTGTGTATTTAAATCGAAAACACCAAAAAGAATTGGTTAAAAAAAAAACAACAAAAAAAAACACTGTACTAAATTGGATCTTTTTTCTTTCTTTTTTTTTTTACACTTAGCATTTTTACCTCTGTAAAAACAACAAAACAAAATAAGAGCAAAAATTATATTATATATATCACGCGTATGTTGTACATTTTTATTTCTATATTTGTTTTTTTAAGTAACTGTTTATAACATGTACGATGGATGTAGCTCTTGCTTTTGAGAAGGACAAGGAAGTACTTTGTAGATACTGAAGAGTGGCCAGGGTCTGTGAGAAAATCAAATTGAAATGTGTGTCTTACCTTCTGCCTTTAATAAAACGAGAGAACACAGAGGAAACCCCCGCTACCCCCCATGAAACTTTTCTGGTTTATTCCACGTATCTCAGATTTAAAGTGTCCAACCTGCAGAACTTTCCAGTTAGCTTTAGAAATCGTTCCTGTCTCCAAATCCCAGAGTTTGCGCAGGATTGGTAGTTTCTCTGGTGTTTCTCAAACTTGCTTTAACTGCTGCAACTGCACCCTGACGAGCTTAGTGGCATAACAAACAAGAAGTCTGAAAATTATCTGGTGCTGAACTGAAAAAGTGTTACAGTTCAAAGGAAATATAAGATTGAGATTTACAAGAGAAATGCTGGAAACAGAGAGTAAGATCAATTCAAAATATTTCAATGTCTTGACAGAAAATCCCAGGGAAATGTGAGCTGGCTCAAGACTTTTGCACAGTGCTACATGCGCACTTTAGTAAAATAGAGTATGATTACTTGTTCCATTTAACAAGTCAAACTTGTATATAGTTGAAACCAGATAAAAGTCAGACGTTGCCTTTAAGCAAGTTGGTAAGGCCTGGTTGATGATGTTACAGCTTTGTAACCTTCTAGTAGGCTCACTGACAATATTTGAGTTAAATACCATATACTCACTGCTTCCTTGTGTAACATGTGGTAAAATCAAATAAGGCAAGACATCTGGAAGGCAATGAACCTCCACTGCTCTGGGTGCAATTTCCAAATGCCTGCAGGAGCATGTTGTGAGACGACAAGGGAATGTCCTCCAAAGCCACCAATCGGTTCCAAATCTCAAAGGTGACTGTTTTTGTGTGAGTCAATCTCCTAAAAAAGCAAAATATCTTCCAAAGATGTTTGCTGAACCTGGAGTTAACAGTGAAACCATTTCTACGCTCACTTGGGCTGAAAGGCCATGCAGTCAGGAGGAAGCAATTACTCCTAAAGTATCAGGAAAAGCCAGGCAGGGATTGGCCAATTCATTCAGAGACCTTAATTTCTAGAGACATGTCCGGTAGGTCTGATGATTGTAAATTGAAAGTTTTTGGCCATATTGACAATTGTTCCATTTAGAGGTAAAAGGGGTGTTTGCAAGCCTGAGGCATCATATTGTGGGGGTGATTTGCTTCTGCAGGGACTGGTGCACTTCACAAAACAGATATGGAAATATTGAAGCAACATCTTTAGGCATCAGACAGGAAGTTAAAGTACAAATGGGTCTTCCAAATATACAAAGATCCTGAGCAGACCACCAAATTAGTTCCAAATTGGCTTTAGGACAAAGACGACGACGTAGAGTGGCCGTCCCAAAGCCTTGATCTCAGTCTCGCAGAAAACTTGAGAGAGCTGAAAGGTGGTGTGGGAGCAAAGCAGCCTCCAAACCTGACGCGCTCCGTTCCAAGAGTTCAATAGCAGAAACAGGCCAAAATTAAGGGAAGCCATTGTGAGAAGCCTGAGGAAGGAACCCAACCTCTTGACCTCAGTCATAATCCTAAACAACATCAAACAGGAAAAGTTTAATCTGATTTAATGTCAGCCAGAAAAAGGTTATATCTTTTTATAAGCTGTATGCAAATGTGTGGTTTCAACTCGAGATTCGCCGCACAGTGATATACAGAGAGTAAGATAAGCATATCAACATCAACTTTTTTCTCAGCGAGAAAATTTCTAGTTGGGCAGTTGACATAATATTCACCCAAGATGTTGGCAATGACCCAACTAGTCCACATGTACAAAGGAATCAAAGCAAACTGGTCCACAAATGAAGTATGTGAAAAAACTCTACACATACTCTGCAAGAACAAAAGAATTTATTCTGTCTCCCTGGGCTGGAAGAACATCTGGGCTGGAAGAACATCTGGGCTGCAAGAACATCTGGGCAGAACTTCTTTGTTTACTGGTATCCAACAACTATTAATGCTGCAATGGTAGGAACCAGTGACAATCCCCTAAGATTTCTACCACTGGGTTCTTGTGAAGCATAAAGTGCCCTGGCCAGAAAGAACTTTGTTATTGTTCTGGCCAACTCTTGAGGCTCAAATGTCTCTGTTCTTGTGAAGTATGTATAGGTTTTATATACCCAACAGATGACGGAAAAGATGTGCAAAAGGTGTGGAAAGCCAAGAAAGCAGCTGAAGTCTGTTAGCATTTAGAAACTGTAAACACGGCTGCTACCTCGCCAGGTCACTCTTGAAAATGAGATTGGATGATTTGAAAGGTGCTCTTGCACTGGCATGTAAATAATCCCTCTATGAAGGCTCTTTTTGTGAGAATATGTGTGCGTCAACTTTAAAACGCCATACCACTGTCTTGGCGCGACATGACCTTTCAAAAATGCAAATATACCTCAACCTTTACAGTGACATTTCTAAACTTTTGAATGGTCCAGTGAGCGGTGTTGGAGTTATATTTCAGAAGTGAAAAGAGCCACAATTTCATCATAAACCAATCAGGTCTCCCTCATCATATTCTGAAAAAAAAAAAAAAGTAGAGTCTAAAGATTAATCTAAACAGTTGTCCCAAGAACTGTGGAGCTACAGCAAAGCCTGGAAATACGCTAAACAACAAGCAAGTCACTCAACAGCAGCAGTTTCTATTCACACTGAAGAAATAGCATGTTAAAGTTTGCTGTAGAAGATTTGGACAAGCCTGTGAAGTGCTGGTAGAATATAGTCTGGATCTTATGATGCCAAAGCCGATGTTTTGGGCCAATAGTGGGCTTTATTTGACAGTAATCCAACAGGAAGGGGACAGAGAGACGGGAACGGACGGGCAAAGGAAGCCATCGGCATGGGAGTTGAACTTGGGCTGCGTCAGGATCCGTGGCCTCTAAAGGCGCTGTGCCCGCTTTACCCACTGCGCCACGCGACGCCCCAAAGCTGAACTCTTTGGATGTCATCGTAACCACCGTATTTGGAGGAAGAGTGATTCTGCCCTCATCCCAAAAACACCATGCCACAGGCGATGTTTGCGGATGGGGACATCATGGTGTGGTCTGTCTTGTGTCACTTGGTGCTGGCAGACTTTGAATATTTGAAGAATCTGAAGACGGAACAAGACTAGATTTTCTAGTAAGACAATAGTCCCCAACACACAACCAAAGAAACTCTAAATTGGTTTTAAAGAAATAAATTTAAGAATGGGCCTATCTACATGTATCAATAGATCGATACGACTTTCTCTTTTAGGAACTGATTCCCTGAAATTTGTTTTCAACGATATTCTAACTTACTAAGCTGAATGAGCATTTGCCATGCTTTTCTTCATGTCATGGATTAAGACCAGAACTCAACTTCCTTTTACTATTTCATTTGTATTTCTTAGTAGAATGCAGTGCATTCAAACTTCTTCTAATGTTCAGTGAACTGGCTTTGCTTACTACTTTTGGTATCATCAACCACCCAGCATAATACTGCCACCAAAGTGTTTCACAGACAACCTTCTGTTTTCAGACTGATAGACTCCTTTCCTTTTGTTTTCTAGAATGTTCTGTGAAATGATAATTAAAGTTTCCGTAGCAACGGTGATGTTTTGGAAAACCTCAACTACTCTGACTTTTTATGCAAACATTTCTCATTGTTCTGGTTTTTGGAGGTTGGCCATTTAAAAAGGGATGCGAACTTTGTTTGCGACAATCCCGAAGTTTCCCAACAAACAATTTTCATGATCTCCTACTTAGAAAAACTTGAAAGGGTATCAAAGACTCCCAGGTTAGCAGATAAATGTTAGTCTGCAGCTGTTGCAGCAGGTTTCATTTCCTCACAAGCAGCAGGACGAGGACATCGAGTCTCGACACTCAGGCAGTCGATTTAAGAACCCAACATGGGACTAAAATCCACGTTGTCCTTTGAGATGTGAATGCCAGTGCACTAACAGTACTGATCAGAGATTCAAATTAAAAGTAGTTAAAGTTTGGATTCTGAAAAAAACAAAAAAACAAAAACTAAAACAACGTTAAAGAAAAACTTGGTGCAAACGTGATGTGTTTTTCACAGCTGCCTCCCTCCTCAGCAGGAACATGTGATAACCATCGAAGCCGTCGAGCCGTTTCACTCAGGATGTCTCTGGAAAAGCATGTGGGCGATAATGATGGAGCCCAGGAGAGAGAGACAGAGAGAGAGAGAGAGAGAGAGAGAGAAAGTGAGAAAGAAGGAAGGGGGGGAGAGCAAAGAAGAGAAAGAGAGGGTCCCTCAGGGCTTTTGGGGGCCTGCTAAGCAGCTCAACGGCTGCAAACAGCATCACAGTCCACATGTGCAAACATTTAAGATATCTGCCTGTGTAATGGGGTCAACATGGCCCCTCTCCGGGTGCACCGAGCACCGGCGTTCACTTCCCACCACAGTTTACAGAAACAAGGCGACCGTGGAGTTGACTCCAAAGATAGGGAAGGATTTGGATTTTTTCTTTTTTCCTTTTTCTTTCTTTCCTTTTTTTCTTAAGCCTTGGGTATTTGGGTTTAGCATGGCTTGAAGAGAGCTGCAACATTCTGGCCTATTGTTACTCTATCAAGTCTAGCCCATTGGAGTTCGAGCAAATGCAACTCTAAAACCGAAGAGTAAATGCACTCGACTCCAATTTGTCCTTGAAAACGTGAACAAACAAAAAAAACACAAAAGCGGATGTTTGGCTGGTGAAGACATGCTTTGGCATCGACAGTTTTTACGAGTCTTGAAACAAAGCCTTTTCAGTAATGGCGACATTTAACACAGGTCAAATCCAGACTTGCAGGTATACAAGTGCATTTAAGGGAAATACACTTTTTATTCTGTTGATATAGTAATTCCTTGTCATGGAAAAAAAGTTGTTTTTTTCCCCTTTTTTTTCCCTCGGTAAGCTTCATATTGCAATCGAGTCCTTTTATGATATATTTAAAACTATTTACTTTAAATCCACTAACATTCCACCTAGTTTTTTTTTTTTTTTTCACCTGTTTAAAATCATTCCAATTAAGTTCCAGAGAAAGATTTTTTTCCCCTTGGAGTCTAGCTCATCTGAAGTCCACTGCAAGTCAGCTGCCTGAAAGAAAGAGGCAACACTTCCCTTCACACAAACAAGATAATTGGAGGTCTTTCAGGTTAATAGCAGAGTCATTGCGTGGAAACTAAAGGAATGCAACCAATCTCTCATATTGAGTTAATACTATTTAAAAACTACAGCTAGCAAGCTGCTAGTAACATGGAGTTCCTGTCCAGACACTCCGTCAGTTGCATGTAGCTCAATGTGCTACAGCATTGAGCTAAACACAACTCTACATTACAACCAGGTGACTCCAAACCCCATACAAGCACTGAACAAATGCTTTAAACAGATAAATATGTGGATGAGCCACAACTTTCTCCAGCTGAACAGAAACAAAACTGAAGTTATCATCTTTGGACCTAAAGAGGAACGATCTAGAATCAACACACAGCTTCGTTACAACTGGAAACTATAGAGATCGGGCCAGAAATCTGGGTGTAGTGATGGATTCAGACCTGAACATTCAGAGTCACATACAGACAGTTTACAAAGTCGGCCTTCTACCACCTGAAGAACATTTCCCAGAGTGGAGGACTAATGTCACAGGAAGATCTAGAGAAACTCATCCACGTTTATCTTTAGTCGTATTGATTACTGCAACAGTGTCTTCACAAGTCTGCTTAAAGAAAAACAAATAAATCAAACAGAGACACCTGATCCAGAACACTGCTGCTCACGTTCTCCCTAAAATCAGGAAGATGGAGCACATCACAGCAGTGGAGGCTGGTAGTTTACAGCTCAAGCGATTTCTGGCAAGCTTCATACCGTCAAACTGCCGCATTACATGGCCAGAAATTAGCAATTGGGTAAGACATAATATTTATAGAAAAAAACATAAGAGTTCACTCCAGTAAGCCACCGTTTCACAAAAGTCGAGGGTCCAGACTCTCTATGAAAAGAAAAGCGTAGATCAAGGGACTGGTTTATCACCAGGCTAAAAACGAAGTCACCAGAAAATAGCCACAGAACGCTAAAGGAGTCACAACCACCACAATTAGTAACGCCATTTTAAAATTATAACGTATTAGCCAGCTGACATTCGCTTTGTTTTTTTTTTTTTTAAACTTCGTGATTATATCAGTTGCGATTTGTAAATGACCTTTGACCTGTGCCTACTGAACGGTTTTATCAAGCCGAGTTTGACCCTATAGCGGGTCTCGTACCAAACCCGTTGCGAATGCATTTAGGCGACGTCTCGGTTGGCTCTCAGACTTGTAGGTACCAGTTCAAGGTTACGAGGGAAGTGCTGCGTGTCAGGGGATTAAAACAGAACCAGGCCGGAAGAGTCTGGGGTGAGATCTTTATTTCAGGCACGGAAAGAGTCTCTTCCTCTGATGGCGCCACTGCCTCCGCCACTGTTCCATTTCCTCTTCCTCCTTCTGGTCGCTGCACACACATCCCAGCCCTCCGTGGATGAGCCTCCGTCTCTCTCCCCTGTCTGTGAGCGAGTGCAATGAATCCCTCCAAGTAATCCGTCTGGCATCCAATAATTTAAGAAATTAAAATCTTTTAGGGGAAAAAAAACTTCTACACCTGTAAACAGACATAGAAATTGTGAAGAGACCCACACAGCCATCATTATAAATCACTTTTATTTAAATCAGCGTTAGGCAGTTATGCTATGAACGACACAGGAAAATAAAAACAAAAAAACTGACAAAAAAGAAAGACATTAAAACATGAGATCCAGTTAACAATAACTGCACTTGGCACTGGATAAGAAGTTCATGGAAAGAGGGGGAAGAAAAAAAATCAAATAAAATAAAGGTACACATTTTTCATACCCGAAATAGAAGTGCCTCCAGTAACACGTCAAAACGCTGGAGCCTGGAGCACTTAAATACCTTTTCTTTTTCTAGGATATTGGGATATTTTCCAACTTTACTGACCGCTCAACCTGCCTCCAACCGTTTGGATCTGAGAGACAAAACGGCACGACGCGGCGGTGGCCACTCCTATCCATTCAAGATTTACATCTAAAGAGAAAGTAGAAATGAACAGATACTCACTCCTTCCCACTTCTTGTTAACCGTGTTTCCCCTCCCACAACTAACTAACCCCAAACGTACCGTCACAAACTCTCCGTCGAGCTTAGGGGCTTTTGCTTTTTCTGTCCCTTTATGAATCAACCATTAATTTCTTTTATAACAACAAAAAAAAAAAATCTAAGAAAAAAGCGCAAGAATGTGTGTCACTCTATGCATTCCATTTCCAATGGCTCAATGCACAACACCAGGAGGAAAATCATGAAAAAAAACAAACAAAAAAAAAAAAACAGTAATGTAGAACTTAAGAATCCAGCCACAGAAGAAGAGCAGAGCTATAACCCCTCACCCAGAAAACATGTCATATCATTTATATATATATATAAAAAAAAAAAAAAAAAAAATGTGATCAGTTTGCGCTCGCCTATGACAGATGCTGAAAGCGGCCGTGGCTGTTTGTGATGGGCTGTGAATGCGACATTATGAGTTTGAGACTTTGCATCGTTTTAATCCTCCTAAAAGGCCTGAAGCAGGTGGAACGACCCATCTATCAGGTGAGCATCTCCACCATGAAAGAAAGAAACAAACAAAAAAAAAACAGTAAAAATAAAACATTTCAAATCGCAAAGCAGGAAGTTGCTTCGCGGCGTTGTGGGAGGCGTCCCAGACAAGTTTTGAGCCAATCCTCAAACAGGAGAGAAGAAAGGAAAAGAGGAAGGAGGAGAGAAGAGAAGAGGAGCGAGAAAAGAGAGAGGTAAACTCTTGATGCTTTCGGATGTTTGAGGAAAATTCAAGAGCAGCCGATACTTTTAGGAAAAAGAAAAGAAAAAGAAAAAAGAGGGATAAATAGATATAAACTCTGCAATATGGGCGAATGGAGGAAATGTGTTTGTGAATCTGTGTTTTCAGGTGTGCGGCTGTTCTGTCCGTCCAGGTGCTTTATCTGACGGTGACTCCGAGTTTTTCCAGCACGCGGACTCCTTTCTCCTGGTACTCCTCCCGGGTCAGCCAGAAGTTGTCCTTGTCCTTCATGATGTCGGCCAGCACCGCTCCACCCAGGAACACCATGTGCTTTCGCCTGGGAGGATCCTCAATCCGGATCTTAAATTTCTGCACGACAAGGGGAACGCAGAGGGAGTTATAATAAGTTTACAACACAACAGCGTGTTCCCCAGCGAAGGCCTTCGTGGTTTCTCTGATCCTCGGGGCGAGGGAGATCGGGATCAAAAACCCAACCGGCCTCTGCCGTGGATGAAGATACGTTTTTGTTCCCGGGATCAGGATTTGTGCCACGAAATGAGTAGTTACCATGATTGAAATCAAGCTAGTTTGTGTTTCCAGACTCAACGTTTTTATAGTACAACCTTGAAGTTCCTCTCAGTTTATCTTCTTGCAATCCCTTTCCTAAATTCAGATGTTGAAAGACAAACCCAGCAGTTAAAACAGTAGTCAAGAGTTCCTACACATCTTTTTGCCTCCCGTTCCTAAATTCCATATTTTTTCACACATTTTCTGAATTATCTTTAGGTTTCTGTGAATATACAGCAGAAAAAAAAAAAGCTAAATAAACAAACTAATTGAGAGAGTCGGATAAATCGAAAGATGGATAGATGAGACAGAAAACTGATATATTTTAATATACATAAAAAAACGGGCTTGGTTGGAGCAACCTTCGTATCTTGAAATTTCTCCATTTTCACATTTAAAATTTCACAAATTACCTAGACTTTTAAAACACAAAATAGGACAAAAATAAAAATATAAAAAAACACTCAAGTTATATATAACAAAAAAAAAAGTGGCAACATTAGAACTTTGTCCTGAACATTTATGCATCGACTTCACAAAAGTAGTGACACTTCATGTACAAAAAAATAAATAAAGAAAAAAATAAGTTGAAGCAGCGAACCACAAAAGTATTTTTTTTGGCTACGGGGGACACATAAACTCTGAGCATAATATTTATACAAGTTATTACCTTGTGAATTTTATTTGATGCATGGCATGTCAGTTTCAATATTAAATCCTGCAGACTGCAGTGCTAATGACGCGTTCTGGAGTTGGTTTTTATACAATAAAAAGTGTTCATAATGTTTTCCTTCCTCCTCGTTGGTTCATTTCCTTGGAAATGTTTCAAAGCCTAATGCGACGCGAGCGAGCGAGCGAAACTAAACGATCTGAAACACAGATGCTTTGTAGAGTTATTACACATCAAATCTAGTTAGTGGGTAAAACGTGTCAAGAGCTTCCTGACATTGAAGGTCAGATTGAGATCATGTCAGTCAGGTTATGAAAGATTAAAAGACTCCAAAACACTGGAGAATCACTCCAGTTTCCTCTCAATAGGGTGAAAAGCAAAGCTGTAGTTTATTGATCAGAGCAAAAACGTAATGGAAGTTATAGTTTGCAACTCAAATTACGGTTGTGCTTTTTTTTTTTTTTTTTTTAAACAAGATTTTTCTTAATTTTTTGACAAACATCCAGATTCTTCCTGTATCTCCTAGAATATGACGGAAATGTCAGTACAAAGATCAGTGAGGTTATATCGATCTTTATTCTTCAGAAATTGTTAATGTAACATTTTTATCGACTTAGTTAAGTTTTTGTTCCAGTTCTCTAATTACCGTTTCATATGTGCAAGGCTGAAAATTTTCTATTAAATTATTATTATTTTTTTTTTCAAAATAATTTTTCTTTAACTTTATTTTTGGATTTCCTGACACTGGATCAAAAGGTAAATTACTTTAATATTTATTTTATGACAAAAAAAAAAGAAATATTACGAAACATGCTATTCTTTGAGCTCATATTTTATTCTTATTTAACAGTCAAATATCTTAATTGCTTTTCCGTTGTTGTGTTTGTAATTTTTGTTTGTCTCTTTTGTAAATGAGATCTTGGATCTCAATAAGAAGCTGCATAAATAAAAGTAAAAAATTAAAGGTAAAAGCTGTCATTTATTTTTATTGTTCTGATAGTTAAATAAGGAAACACAATTTCTTACTTTCTCCAGAAAATCTCAGATGAAACAAAACATATATATTTTAATAGTGTATGGCATAAAGGTATCCCTCTAATACAAATCTTACCAATAAGCGAACAAATAAATAATTACTTTCACCTCATTTCAGGATCATTTAATGACCCAACTAAACTTTCTGTTCTCTGAATTGTCAAAACTCAAGACAGATGTTTCTTGTTATTTTTACTGTGACAGTATAGTTTTCTTTATTTTATTGCTCATATTAAAGAATATAAATCAAACAGCTGCCATTTACAGCTGAAGTTCAATGTAAAATATTGGACTGGATTAGGACAGTAAAGTGAAACTCATAGGAATCACAAAGATGATTCCTATGGGTAAAAAGATGAAAGTCTTTTACACTTTTGGCACCACCTGGTGGTTGGTTATGTACACTGCATCAAAAATACAAAATCTTATTGATCTGTTTTGCAAACTTCAGGGAGATAAAATAGTCTGAGTTTCTTTAAAAGAGGTTAAAATAAACACCTAAACCTTTTTCCACTTGTTTGAAGCTAGAGTAACACTAATCTGATCTCTGATGTTCAATTTCAGAGAATAAAAGCTGAATCTAAAAGTTACATTTCCTTTAAAAAATTAAATGTTTGCAACTCAACTGATTGTGATATAAAATCATTGAAGTAGTTTCTCCTCTTTCTGCCACATTTTTAGCCACATCCACACAGTTTCAGGTCACACAGTCAGTTTAGGGGAAAAATGTGAGGGTTGGTCTCTCACCGAAAGTTTGTCCACGTCTCCTTTGAGCACACGCTCCAAGTACAGCTGCTTCAGTTCTCTCTCCAGTCGAGACGGCAGCCCTGGGTACATGGTGGATCCTCCCGACAACACGATGTGTTTGTAGAACTCAGGCCTGACCAGGGGGAAGATGGAGGACAGTGATTGAGACTTGAGAACCCATCGGTCCTCGGGTCAGTACAGCTTAAAGTCTTAAAACATTCAAAATTCACTTCAAACACAAATTGATATCCTCTCAGTGACCACATCATTGGTTTTAAAAAAAAAAGGAAGATACTGACTTTACATGAGTTTTTAAAAAAATATTTCAAACAAAGATCAAGGGATCTAGGTTACTATGGCGTATTGGACTCTTGGGTCTCACCTGGTGTCTATGTCAGCGGCCTGGATGGTGTTGAAGAGGAGCTCGGCCACTCCGACGCCCTCCACGTTGATGAGGTGGGGCTGGAACAGAGCCTCCGGGGCCTCAAAGCGCTCTCCTCCCACCTTGATCACACGGCCATCTGGCAGCTGGAAACGTGTGGGAGGGAATGAGATGAAAAGAGGAGAGTTTGGTAGAGCGCCTTGGGGTGTGATTCCAGGTTAAGAAAGGTACAATACTACCAAAATGGTTCTGAACAAAGTAGAACCTTCCCCACACAACTTGTAAACACTGTTTTCCCTAATATGGACATCAACATAATGAGCACTCTAATGAGTGCAGATAATGAGCAGCCACAGAAACTGTGGACTCTCAGCCATGTTGAGCCAATGTGTTCAAGTGTTAGGAAAAAAAAAAAAAAGCCTTCATTGAGTACAGAGCAGTGGGAGGAAGTGGAGCCCAGCCGCTGCCACAAAGTGGCTGCACAGGAAATGATGTCATGCACAGTTCAGCAGCCCTTCGGCCACAGTCACATTGCCCTCCTTGTTTCGGTGCGCCTTGAACGCCGACTCGCCTACACCAACCATAACACACACACACGCGTGGTCACAGTGAGCGTCGAGACACAACATGTGCTCAAAAAGGCGTGCAGGAACACAGACGTTTAGATTCTGCGGTTCCCCTTCCAGAAGGGGAAAAAGAACCTCGGAAAGAAAAGCAAGGCTGATGGCGGAGAGCTGCACGCCCAGATGTTTGAGACCCAGAGAAAATAGCACTACCCCGCCATTAGGCAGCCAACTACAGCCATGTGGAAGTCCCTCCAGCTCATTGCTGATATTTTAATAACCCACTAGTTTCAGTACTTCATAAGGAAACCTTTGAGAAGAGTTATTTTATTATGATGCGCTATGTGGCAACGTGAAGCTTCAGCTCGTGTGTGGGGTCTGGAAAGAAATAATTTTAGATTAAAAAAAGTAAACTCGGCTTTGATGTTCCACTCCCCAAGGGGTGTGTTTTGGCTGGCAGGGATACCTCAGGCCTGGAGAATGCAGATGTTCCAGTTTGTCATTTTTGTTTTACAAGTGACTGAAAATCTGTATGCAAGTTTTATTCTAGACACCTGGAGGTCGACGACCTGTCTGTCTTAAAATGCAGATCCACACAGACAGTTAGATGTTGTCTACAAGTGAAAAGTTTTTCTGCAGTTTACTCTTTCTTATGGTGGATATATTTTATAAGTTATTCACTTTGTTGGCGTTTTACTGTTGGATATCGAAGAATTAGTTTTCTATTCGATCACTGACCTCTAAGAAGCCTGACTTGACGAATCCGACTTTGGCTGATACTGATTTGTCTGTAAAGTTGCTAAATATTAAAGCTGCAGCCTTGTCTCGTCTCCAACAAGTGGTGACACCTGCAGTGATTTAGTAATGACAGATCCAATCGATTCCCCGACTTACTGAGCTGAAAACCTGCTCTACAGGACTACTGGGGGGTTTAGCTGAGCCAGAAGAAAAAGGAAAAAAAAAGGATAAGTTGAACCTGCTTCAGATTAAAAGTCTGATATCTAGTGAGAGACTGATACGAACTAAAGTCCATGATGACTAACTTCGTCATTTGGTGTTATTTGATTGAGCAACGATCAAATAAATAAACAAACAGTCATCATTCTGAATGGCTTTTAATTTTTTACATGTAGACCTAAAACTGCAATTTTTAGCCAGGCTTTCACAGAAATATATTTATATCTAGACTTTACTGCACAACCAGGTTTTAAGCAGTGGCTTGGTTCTGTAGCATTTTTAATTTTGTTACCTTTCAATATTACCCATCTTATTAAAGTTTTTTATTTTTACCATTTTAGATATCAAATGAAATCCAATTTTATGTTTTATGCATATGTTTGTTCCCTTTTTTTATGACCCCAGTTCCACATTTTCAGACATTTTATTTTAGCTGGCAATAATTACTAATTACTATTATTTCATTAACTTATGATGGTGTAACTGCAGACTGTTTGTTCTTTAGTTTTAACTTCTCTGAATTAATTAGAGTATAAGAAAAGTTCCCTATAGAGAAAATCTTATTCATAGAGAGAAACTGAATATAGAAAACTGAGTTGGGTAATAACTTTCACACAAGCAAAAAAACAAAAAACTTTCATACCAAATCTATTCAGTGGAACTGAAATTCCAGCAGAATTAAATAACACAGAATTGTGAGAAGACAAGCACAAATATTTTAAAGCGATTTGCTTAAGAACGTTTGTAGCGGCTGAATATGAGGGATGCAACTCTTGTATTGAATAAAGAAAATAAGTGGTGCAGTTTCTCAACACAGCACTTCCTTTTCTTCATATATAGAAGTGAATCAGCTGAACCAGAAGTTATCCCTTTATAACCAATGCAGGCCATTGGTTATGCAATAAGGTCTGTGAAACACACCTTCAACTCCATTTCGGGAGTTTATCAAGTGACATCACAAAGGAAGTTACACCAATTGTACAAAAATCATAAATAAGTGCAGATGTACCGTATAAGACTCCACCAAAACAGTGGTCTCCAGAGCCAGCTTCTGCTCCTGCTCGATGTTGTAGCCCACGTAGCACAGCTTCTCCTTCATCATGCGAACCGTCTCAAAGTCTGCAGAATGGTTGAAGGCGTAGCCTCTCAACAGCAGCAGCTAAATCCAGAGAAAGAAACAGAAAAAAAAAAAAATAGGGAGAGGGAAGCTGGATTAGATCAAATCAGGGCAGCTAAGTTATTTTTTTCGTCTTCCTTAGAGACCGTATACCTTTATGAGGTAGCGGGTGATGTCCCTGCCTGCGATGTCCAGACGTCGTGTCAGGTGGGGCAGACTGAAACCCTCGTACACTGGACAGATGTGTGTCACACCGTCGCCCGAGTCCACCACCACACCAGTCAGAAGGCCTGACACAAGCAAGCAGGGCAGGCTATTATTTATTCCCCGAGTAAATGTTGATCAGACAAGTGCATTATGACGAAGGGGCACAGACTTGCTGAGTGGAGGAACAAAACACTAAGTAATAGCAACATCTTAATTATCGGGATTCATGCAAATGAATTAAATCTCCAACAGTATTTTAAGATTTTATAGAGAATAGTTGAAATCTTACAGCAAAACCATTACATACCACCACACCAGTCCGAAGGCCTGACTGGTGTGGCCTTCTGACTGGTCACACCAGTCCGAAGGCCTCATCAACTGGTTAGAGATGCAAAAATAGGGCAAAAGGGCTTATGTCGGCAGTAGCCCAGGGCGGCAAATGTTTTGGGGGGCTCAATGATTTTATTTTTTCCCTCACATATGCACGTTTTTCAGAAGTACTTTATAATAAAACTCATAAGCAGGTGAGTTGTACTGTTATTTAGGAGATTTTTTATGACTATAAACAATATTGAAGTATTTGAAAGTTATGAAGTTATCGTAGATTCTTTGGGAAACAATATGGAACTATTGGGTAGGGCACATATTAAACCTACAATGTATCAATTCATACCTACTGATATATAGGATTATGTATTAATGTACTACAATTTAGTAGAAGAATTTTTCTGTAATGGACAGGGCACCAAAACTGGCTCCAGCCCATCCTTGTGTACTTGGATTAACTAATGAACTTGGTTCAATTCAGGTACAGGATGGAGACATATACTCTGATAAAATTAGAATAATCTTGACATTCTTTCCATTTTCCAGTGAACACAACATTTTTATTTCCCTCAGAATCTTGAAAATCTATATTGACCAGGAAAAGCCTGATCAACTCTAAAAGCTAACCTGGTTTATATATGCTCCTTTGGAAAAAATATAAGATTTACAACTAGATCAACAATTATACTGGTTGAGAAGTAAAGATTAAAATGAAACGTATACATCTAGTCCTGAGGCAAACCTGGAAAATCTGATGAGTGGAAGATAACTGCTCGCAATGTTAAACTCTTTTAAATGTTCAAAAAGCAGGAGGTAAGTAAATAAAATAAGATTCCATCATCATTTCCGATTCAAAATATACATTTTTACGTCCTATCTGATGGCGTTTGTGCTTTGTTTTAAAAGCGTATTTGCAATTGGACATCAGTTCTGCTCTACAAATGTGAACACAACCCTAAATCACCTCTATTTTGTGACAGTTCAATCCTACAAACAGCTCAACGGTTGCCAGTTGACTCAAAAATTAAAAAGTTGAAGGAGGAGCACGTATTGGAATGAGTGTGGGAAAATATCTCTTTTACTGTATGAAACTCCACCCATTAGAGTGCAGGAGACCTCGTCAAACCCTAAAACTGTTCATCAGACTTGTTAGTGTAATGATAATAGGTGATGCTTTTATAGCCAACACTGGTCATGTATGCCTTAAATGAAGGGAGAAGACATAGGGGAAGTCTAGAACAGGAATAAATCAAATCAACTACAGGCTTTTCTGACAGTTTGTCATTTATAAGACTCATTGTTTAATCCAATTTCTAAGCAAGAATTAAGATTTTTGTTAGACAAAATCTTCTTAAAGTTGTCTTATAACTGCAATTAGCACAGCTGAGTTTACTAAAACTAAAGTCTCCAATAAATTATGAATTCTTATCTTAACTCTGTTTCTAAAAGTCAGCCTTTAGGAAAACTCAGCCAATACAGACTGAGTTTAGAAAGATAAAACAGTCTTGCTTTTCTACTTTAGTCAGTTTTCTAGTCATTTGCTGAACGTGTCATTCTCTCTCAGCTTGAATGAACTACAAATATGTCTGACGTGGCGTAGAAAACAGTTTCCCCCTGAAAACCCCCCTCAAATTTCAGCTACCTGTCAACTTCTGGGTGTATCTCTAAAAAACATTATTTATTTAGTTCAGCAGAAATATGGGAGTGAAATATTGTTGAACAAGGAAGAAAAGACATCATGTCAGACAGTAATCGTATGATTAAACCAGGGGACTGCAACCTGTGGCTCCGGAGCCTTCTACAACAGCTCTTAATAACTTTGGACAAAACAAATAGCAAGGTGTTTCTTATTGAATAATTGCAATGAATTTCTAGAACAACGTGACTCAAAAAATACTACTGGTACCTTTAAAGATGCATTTCTTATCATTAGGGTTTAAAAAAACAACAACAAAAAAAAACCATTTCCACAAATATTGATTTTCAAAACCTAAAGACAGAATTTAAATAGTGATTCTTTAATAAAAACGACAAACTACCTAGAGTAGAGATAGACCAAAAGTTATGAGTTGTCATTAAAAAAAAAAAAAAAAAAGATCATGTAGCAACTGTGGCTCTAAACCAGTTTTATTTAGCTTGACAGAGTAAAAAATGGCTCTTTGGGTTGTAAAAGTTACAGATTGACGGTATAAACCTTCAACCGTGGCATTAAAACTCTTACCCTGAGCATACAGTGTCAGGACAGCCTGGATAGCGATGTAGACTCCTGCAAACTGGTAGGTCTCAAACATCACCTGTGTGGAGGATGAGCAAACATATCAGATTGATAAGAAAAAGCTAGCAGCACATGCAACCATTAGCTTTTAAAACATAATTTACAAGATTTATATCGGCGTCACTTCTGCAAAGCTTTTAATACATTGCATCCTCCGTGACAACTTGTTTAACTCAATCAATCAGGCAAAGTAAGCCGCTCCAAAACAAGACACGCGTCGCTGTACCTCGATGATTTTCTCCCGGTTTTTGGTGGGGTTCATGGGGGGTTCGGTCAGCAGGATCTTGCAGTTGCGAGACTCGATGTTGAGCTTCTCTGGGCCGAAGGTGTAGTCCCAAAGGTGCTTCATGTCATCCCAGTTCCGGACGATGCCGTTCTCCATGGGGTAATTCACCTCCAGCATGGAGCGCAGCTCGCTGGCCTCATCTCCCACCATCAAGTCCTGGAGGAAAGGGTCAGCAGAGACGAATACTGTTAGAATTCAGCTCATGAAGATCCTTATTTGGATCACCTGGTGTCACTCAGACAAGTTGAAAACCAATACAGTAATAGGGCTGAAACAATTAATCAAACTAATCGTGATTAAGTGTATTAATCGCAATTAATAGATTGAAATAATTGCCAACTAATTTAGTAATCAATTAATCGCTCAGCGGAGTATACAGACTCTAAAAATGGCCATCTGCTGAAAGAACACCACGGTGGGGAGACAATTAAGCCAAAACTGTAGAAAAAAGGTAAATATTTTGCATTTAAGATGATACCTTCATTGTAAATATGTTCTACCCAGAACTCCTCAAGTGGCAGTTTTAGCTTCACCTGGTTCAAATTCTAGAGAGAAAATATATTAAGCACATTTATCCAAAAGCACAGATTAGTTGACGGTACTTTTTTTATTTAACTGCAGATGCATCCTTTGCTAGAAAGGATTTCTTTATTCCTTTAGTGAATAACAAAGCATTCAAGGAATGCTTTGTTATTGCATTTTAGGAAATAAAATGTGTATTTTCTTACTTTTAAAAAAAAGGAATTGAATTGTTGATTTGTACCTTTTTAATGCATTTCTAATAGGGTTTTAAAGCAGCTTAAGTGACTAAATGAAAATTTGATTAATCGATAGAATAATTGATTACTAAAATAAATCTTAGTTACAGCCCTATACAGTAACTTTATTACGTTCTGCTCCTCCTTGTTGCTTACACATCTTGCGCCATCTGTCTACTGGCAAACAGATGTATTCTTTAGCCTTTCAGCTTGGGACTCTGTTACCCAGCATGCACTACAAAGCATCATTTTTCCATGCATTTACACCTGGAACCACTTCCCCTGGGCAATAGCAAACCAACCCTCGACCCCCACATTCAACCATCCACATGCAAGGCCGCCTTGGCAATGTACACAGCTCCCGGGTTAGAACGCGCCGTTAGCCACACAGTCAAGCATCTCACGTTCAGCTTGGAGACATCAAAAGCCGACTGAAAGCAGCCATTTTATGGGTTCATCCTGTGTGCTTTGGCATCAACAAAGTACCAGTCACAGGCATCGCCTCGATGTGGTCTTAAAAGAAAACCAGATGTCCCCTCATCTCAGACTCCCAGCTGTCTGCCATGCATCCTCGAGTGAGGACACTTCTTCTTCTGCTCCTGACTGGACGTTGCTTTAAAATGCCTACAGTTCCGACAAACATGTAACGGGGAGTACCAAAAGCTTAAGCTGACATTTCAATTTCTCTCCCGCTTAAAGCAGCGGCATGGTTGAGGTGGGCGTTTTGGCTGTCAGGGCGCACGACGAGATCAGAGGCTCTAAAAGTGGAAACGGTCCAAAATCTCTTTTAGCGCTCCATCGATAACAGCTGGCCTCTGATTCATCGCAGGCATTTCTGCCAACGCGCTCAGCCTGCAGAAGGGAGTACATTAACAAAGTGATGGATGTCTTCCTTATTCCCTGCCACTCACTTGAACCAAACACACACACACACACACACACACACACACACAAAAGAAGAAATCAGCAAACAAATTAGGTGTTAAATAAAAAAAAAAGAAACCAGGTTCCTCATTTCAGTTTGAGCATGACATTTAAAAACAATCGGCAGCAGGCAAGAACAGGACTCCCACAACAACCTGAACTTACCATCTTCTGGGAATTCTACTTCACCGAGGGAGAACGAACGTGGAGAAAGGGCAAAACAGGTAGAAAAAAACAAAAGACGGATGAAGGAAAACAAACAGGAAGAAAAGTTGAGACAGGTGCCAATAAGAACCGTCTGCTGTCTCCAAACTGATTACCTCTGAACTTACAACACCTGATATCTAAAACTGATTTACAGGTGGGGGTTTTCACACAAACTGTGTTCTTTAACTTAGAATTTTAAGGGATATATAAAGGAAGAAGAAGAAAAAAAAAAAAAAGAGAAGATTTTGGTCAGATAAACCACTTCGTACCTTGATCTCAATGTTTCCCACTTTGGCTGTGGAGCGGATGATGGGCCTCCCAACAAGCGCAGGGAAGATGTGCTCTGGGAAGTTGGAGCCTGCATAGCCGCACTTGACAAACTGCAAGAGGCAGAAAGTGACCAGAGGAAAGAGGAAGTGATCAGCAGATACATTAAAGCGCTTCAGACATATACAACCCACAAGTTAGCTGTAGAAATCTTGCGCATGAAGCCAAAACCTTTAAAATGTTTTGATTTCTTGCATTAAATATCCAAGAGAGAAATTTGCGGGATGCACCTCCAAGGCTATAGGGTTTTGAAATTGTGATTGCCATACAAATTAAAGTTAATTTAATGGGAAGGAACTGGAGTTTCAAAGAACTAAAAGCTGCCTACACTTTTCAAACAAAAGTAAATTTGTTGGTTTGGGGATATATATTTTTTTATAATTAAAAACAAAGTCATCGCAATATAAATATGTGGATTATCAAAATCACAAAGGACCTTTTGGGTATAATATTTGGTATTCCAAAAAAATTTTAGGTTCCAACCACTCAAATCCTGCAAGCTATAACTATATTTAGTAAGTTGGATAAGCTTTCAAAGTACTCTATGGCTCCACTTTGTGATCCTCATGACCAAGGTGCTAAAGATCAAGTTCCTAATTGGGTCATTGTTTCGATTGAAAATAAGAAAAATTATTTATATCACAATCTTAACGATGAATACTGCAATTTCATGTTTTCCTAACATTAAGCAGCTTTAGTAAAGGCTGTGAAAAATGTGGCATTTTTACATAAACTCTTCATACGATGAAACTCATATGCCAAACAAGACCCAGTGGCACAAAATGCAATTGTTGAAACCATAATCTTACCCTTTAAAATTTAATTTGCAACTTTGTCCTATCAGTACAATGACCAAATATCCCACACAATTTAGTAACAACTATCTTCATAGTTTCTTGTTGCAACATTTAGCTGCTGTGCACAAAGCACTCGTTTCAGTTGTGTAACAGAGTCAAATTAAGGACAAAAAAAAGAAAAAAAAAAAAGAACTGTTCACACTTTAATCTTCTCAAATAAGAACACAATATTTAAGTAGAGAAATTAGTTCAACCCTTCCTTACCAGCTTCAGGGAAAAGCTAAGATTTTAAAATAAGGTCATTTCTTGTGCTGATTTACAACTCTCTGCATCGGCAGCTTTAAAAAAAAAAAAAGTCAGTCATCTCACACTGAACTCAGACCTGACACAGAATGTGTCAGATCTCTGAATGTGCCTGTGACATAAGCGACTGTGGTTTAGTCTCTTCTCGCTTCCTCTTGACTTCTCTATTCAACTCTGACATATGGCTGTTTTGTTTTTTTTCCCTCTCTCTGCCGGCTTCACACAGAGCTATTGAAATATTCACATCCGAAAAAAGCCTTATTAGTCAGTAACGTGCTGAGCCAACATCCTCCTCGACTGCTGATGGTGTTTAGATAAGGAAGTCCCTGCAACTCCAGATGAGGCAGTGGTACCTGTGTGTGCAGTGAGCACATTCCTGAGTTTTGGCAAAGATTAGCGAGCCGAGTGTGTCGTGCATGTCAAGAGGTAGAAAATACACCAAAATCAGCTCAGCTGTGGTGACACAAAAAGTTAACTTTTATATATACTTGATATATTGCAATATGTTTGAAAGATTTTGTAATAAGATACTTTTGTTCAAACATTTGTGTCATTTTCCAAGCTGGGATGGAGAATGTAGATTTAGGTTTAGAACCAGTAAAACTTTTTTTTTTTTGGCAAATGCCACTTTCTGATCTTCTACCTTATAATGATTTTTTCCTTTAAATTAAAAGCAAAGTTGGAAAATGCGTTGCAGGTTCTATGATAAAAAAAAATATTTGCTTTGAATCCAACAGAAAATGAAGGAACCTACTACTTTGTATCAAAGCATTTATAGCCAGAATACTTGATTTTTAAAGGTTTAATTTGACCTGTGAATTACTGATCAAAGTATTGTTGAAATATTGGCTGATTTCGACCTCTGGCCTTCTGACTGGTGTATCTTTAATTCACAATCATAACTATCATGTAATTAAGCAACCAAAGATGTCAGCTAGGATGTAATAAAAAGAATGTTTTTATCAGTTGGTTGGGATAATTACCATACTTTGTTGATAAATGGTAGATATAATTGTGTCGGTGTACAGCAATACATTTAAATGAATCAAAAACAAAACTGATCAAGGTCTAAGGGTCCTAAATGGATGGTCACAAATTTCTGCCTTTAAAACAACGAAGATTTTAATGTGTGTGAAAATAAAGCAATTAGGAAGAAATGGCAAAAATGCGCCTTAAGATTGACATATTTATTGGCTAATGAAAACCCAACATTGGTCGACCGCTGTGACAAATTTATGGTTTTAATGTTTGGAGGTATTTTTCCACAAAAGTGAAGGCTCGTATGCTAGCATTTCCTGTATCCTGCGACTTCCTAAAATGCTTGTCAACAGCAATGGGCCTAATAATATTTTTTTTTAAATGTGTGAAACGCGGTTAAAATATGACTGCGTTTGTGTGTTTTTCACCCAGTCTGGTCGCCGCCAGGTAATATTTTTTGGGCGAAGTCGCTGCAGAGTCCATACAGGAGGTTCCTCTATTCACCTGACACGGCCTAGATAGCCTTCCACCTAGCTGTTGGTGGCAATTTACACAAAAAAACCCATTCGTTTAAATTTATAAGCAAACCAAATGAATAGCAAAAATAATGAGACTGCAAATTACGAGCTTTTGTCGAGTAAATCTCTATAAATCCCTGACGCTGCTAGCAGACAGCCAGCTGTTTAACCTGACAGGCTACTTAGCTAGCAGCTTTAGCTCAGCTACCGTTGGTTACGATGAACGGTTCCCGTTAGGCGCGATTTCAAACAACACGAGAGCTTCGGCCATAGCGACGAATTCAGCTCTAAACTTGACAACTGCAGAGACTCAGCGAGGTGTTTCCGAGGCGATTTCGGATGAATGAAAATTTGCTGGAAACGAAGCTACACGCCCAGTTCAGGCTAGCTAGCTTTCAGACGCTGACAGCCCCACTTCCTGTTTCAGCAAATTGTTCGACATTTCGGCTCCGTCTAAAGCGAGGTGCGGCTCGGTGGAGCAGCGAGCCGAAAACGCAAACCTACCCCGGTTCCATTGTCACAGACCACTACTTTCCTTCCCTGGCTGTCCATTGTGTAAAAGCCCAGTTGCCGCTGAACCCTCCTCAACTTTCTTCGGCAAGCCGGAAGGAAGACAGCAGCCCGGCCAAGAAGAGGAAGGGAAGGGTGCTCATCCGGTATGTGACGGAGGCGCTGAAATCAATGGTAACTCCCTCTCAGATAGTTAGGTCTTCGACATAAAATGCTTTTATACATATAGTTTCATAACCTTATTGCAGGTTATTACGTAGAAGTATTTTAAGTTTTTATTTTAATGTCAAAGTATTATTTTTCGTATAATATTTTATGCTTGAGCTGTCCTATCAAGATGATTCTGATTCATAGTCGCAACTATGGAGGCCAGCAAGTGCCAAGAAATAATTAATAAAACCGTACATTTGTTCCATCTTCTATTTAACTTTTTTACATGAGCTGCATTAGCATCACTTGTTTAGAAGCTACTCATGTTCACGTCTACCAAAAAAATTAATGAAGTTTGTGGGGGGGGGGGTTTAAGTACTGCTACTTGTTCCTTTCTCCTTCTCTTTGAGGTCACACAGTCATATGTTGCCATGGAAGTGACTCTACTTACTAAGCAAAATTATGTTTGTTCAGACAGCCTACGATATTAATTTGCCTCATCACCTGTGACTCATCACTCTGCCAAGATATGAACTTCCCTCAATGGATGATCACATAGCATTTGTAACAGCACCATCTTGTTGCTGTTACTGCTGTAAACAAAATGTATTGTTTCTTTATCCTTGATTTTTAACAGGAATTTGTTGACTGGAGGTGTTCTGCATATCATCATCACAGAAAGATAATTTGCTGAGGAGTTTTTACTTCGAAGGCCATCTGTGCAGGAGACGTAGCTGAGCAATGTGGATCAAAACAGGTGAAGAAGTCTTTCTGTTTTCCTCACCCATAAAAAAACAGACTCTCGATTAGAAACATGTTTTGTGCCAGAGCAGTAAAAATCCCACAATCGTTCAATTTGTGGATAATTCCTCTAACTGTGATTCACTGAAGTCCTTCAGTCTGTGACTTTGTTTCTCATCTGTTCTTGAATATTTTTAGATTGTGACCTTGTGTGTTGCTTTATGAGATATTTTATCCCACTTCTCATTGTGAGACTATTGAAATGATTTTTTGATTCTACAGGTTTTGTCAGTACAGGCCTGGATGTGGGTAGTGAATTTAAATTATAGAAAATTTGTTTTCACATGGAGAACTTTTTGAATTAATATCAGATATTAATATTTAATAAATTTATATCAGATATATATTTTTTATGATAATTTAAAACATTTAAGTACAACAAAAAAAACATTAAAATTTTTTGAACTGTCACCAAAATGTACATAAATGCAGCTTCCCATCTTCAGGACTTCTCAGTTGATCCATAAAGCACATTCCCTATAACATGTGAGCAAAAATCAATCTATAATTTGTTACTTATAAGTTTACATATGTTTAGTCTGACACATTTTAATTTAAAATAAACATATGCATACTCAAAATATTCAAATACATTATACTATACCTAAAGTAAATACATGTCGGTTAATACCGCAATAAAATCCAAAGACTGAACCTTAAGACAGTAATGCTTGGATACAATGTAATGCAGCTGTATATCTGCTTAAGTTTACTATTAATGCTATGAACTATTAATAGTTAATAGGTTTTTTTATTGCCTTCCATTTTGAATAAGATACATTAAATAGCCAGCAGGTGGCGTAGTTTGATCAAAACATGACGATCCTTGACCAAACAAATTAGGCCAGTAGGGGGCATCTCAGATTGTACTTCTTAAAATCTACATCAGCTTATGTACTGTACACAAGTATATTTTGTTCTTTACTTGTCTTTTCAAACAAGTGAGTTGTCAGTGGCTGCTGAGCAGCTAGAGTAGTTTTGGGGAACTGTGAGCTTCGGGTGCGAGAAAGACGGGGAACATCAGAACTTTGGCCTGCATGAAGGACAAGTCAGGAAGTTCAGAAATCATCCTGCCAGCTTCTCCACTCAGTTCTTCTTGGGCTGACGGCTTCCTGATCAACAACAGAAACACAGATAAACAGATTTAAACACTAATAGCTGGTTTCTGTAAGTGGTTTTGTATTAGGCTTAATAAAACACACAAAAAAGTATAGCATCTGAACATGTTTTGCTGACAGACCTGGCGGAAATGCTCGTGCTCTCTGCTGCGGACATCAGGCGGTTCAGAGTGTCTTCTATCTGACTGGTTTTATTGTCAGTTTCCAGTTTGCTTATGATTAATTTATACAGCTCACGGTCGACACCTTCAGACGCAGATGTGCGCAGCAAACACATAAAAGGGGACAAAAGCTTCAAGAGAATTACAGGGGCATAAATCAACAATGTTTACAGAAAATTTCACCAACGTCTGTGTGCTGACCTGGAGGAGGACTGCTGGCTCGGCTGCTGCTGCTGGATCTGCTCTCATCCTCAGACCCAAAATAATCAAGGTTGAATGAGGAGCAGACTGATATCAATAGGAGAAATTGAATGGAAATGAGAACTGATGCTGGGTTTCAGTCTCTATTTAACCTCACTATTTGGTTTTTAAAGCTTCTTCTAAATGCACTTAATGAAGTTTTTATCCCAAAAAAAGAGCAACTTAAAGGAGATGCAGTTTCCCCCTGTCTGTGTTTATAAAGAACTAATGTTATCTTCATAAAACAACCATTAAAAAAAAAAGCATACAAAAAAAATCTCAACTTTGCGTTCAAACCAGAGAGCAAAGTTGTAAAAGGTATGAGGAGAAGACCAAACAGGGAGGATCAACTGATTTATTTCAGTATTTACAAGGATTTTCCCAACAGTCTTTTATGCAGCGCATGTCTCAATTTGAGCAATAAAACTTAATAAGTAAAAAAAATTAAATGAAATAACAGTCTAAGGTAGGAAAAAAAAACTGCTGGCACAAGTTACAATTCATCAATAAAAATTTCTGCCGTATTTTTGAAGCAGAAACAATTTTTATCGGTAATGAAAAACAACAAAAATATTAAAATGATTGTATTACAAGCCTCAAAACGAGGAGTTCGGCTTGTGAGACAAGTTAAGGTGCTTCAATAACAAAGAAAACGATCAAAATCAGTAGAAAGTTACAGCTGGATTGAGGATGCAGGCTTTAAAGCTTTATTTACATTTGTTGCAATGAGGTTTGATTTATTTTTTCATTAAAGTTGTTTTTTGAGAACATACTGCCCTCTGTAGGTCAGAGGAAATTGTGTTTTTTTTTGGTGTGGGGAACATTTAAAATTCCCCATTTTAATAAAGAATACTAGCATTTCAGAAAATGTGGATGTTAATATTTCAAAAATGATCAGTGAGATGAGCTCATTTGAATCAGTGTTTACGTCGTTTTCATTTGAGGAGGAAAAACATGCTGATCAGGTGAGTTTCTGAAGGTAATGTAGGTGTATTTACATTAGTTAGCTTCCCTGTGCATGTTAGGAAACATTCAGTTTAGTTATGCTGGTAGTTAATATTTTAAGTACTGCAGCACAGGCACATTTCATTTACAGTGCATACCCTCTGAAGAGTTTCACATTTAGTAATGCTAAAACCACAAACCAATGTTTGTGATGGATGTCATGAAAAGTCAACACAAGGAAGTGCAAAAGGAAAAGGAGACATAATATTCAAAATTGTCTGAGAAAAAACAAATGCGTGAAAATTTGCTGGAGTTAGTGGTATTTTTAATGTTCTTTTCATGAGCTTTACTTAAAAATATGCTACAATTATGTCCATTTTCAGGACAATTTTAGATTTTTCTTCACCCCTAAAAAGTTTAACAAGTCAAATTCTAGCAGATTTAATAAAATATTCCTGAGCAAAGATGAGCTGATGACCTGAGCTGATGTGTGTGTATTGTTTATATTTTATCTGTAAAGCTTTTCCAAAGCTCAGGGAACCATCAAGGCCTTGTGAGGCAAAAATAAAAAATAATATGGAAATGGTTTTTTTTGTTGTTTTTTTTAAGTAGAAACCTTTTTACGTCAAATAAAAGGTGACAACCTGATGATATTGACACCTTTGCAGAAAAAAAAAACAATGGAGCTCTGCAGCAGGCATAAGTTAGCAGGTGCACTACAAAAACAAAATCTTACCAAGTAATTTTTGTGTAGTTTCTAATGCAAATATTTTAGAACACTTGAAATAGGGCAAAGATGACTTACAAGTAACTTTTCAGCAAGAAATATGAGCTTGTGTTGAGTCAGTAATTCCTTAATATTGTTGGAAAAAGTTCTAGTTCTATTGGCAGATTATTTCACTTACGACATGGGGAAAATGTCTTGTTATAAATGAAATATTCTGCCAATGGAACTAGTACTTTTTCATAAATATTAAGGAATTATTGACTTAAAACAAGCTCCTATGTCTTGTTGAAAAGTTTCTTGGAAGTTTGTTTTGCACTACTTCAAGTGTACTAAAATATTTGCACTAGAAACTACACGAAAATTACAAGGTAAGATTTTGTGTCTTTGCAGTGTATATGCACTGAATATGAATATATCCATCTTTTCCTCATCACAATGGGACTGATAAATACTGAGATAAACACTCGAAATGGTCAAAGGAGGTAAAGTAGACAACAGAAGAAGTAGATTTTCTTCTTATACTTGCTTTGCTATCAACATGATTTCAGCGCTAACCAGCTGAGTGAAGAAAGAGGAAAAAATTTTTAAAAAAAACAGAAGCAGAGGAAGTGAGACACTTTTTGGCTTTATAGCAGCAGCCATCAGGCGTGGCTGGTAGACTACTAGGGGTGAGGGGCTCGGCAAGGGGACGTACCCTCCTGGGAGCTGCTAAGGCCTCTACAGCTCCAGTCCGGCTGGTTCGAAGGAAGGTCCTGCTCAGACAAACTGATATCAGTGTTTCGGCTTTAACGCGTTTATTGTCGTGTTGATTTAGCAAACGCCACCTGCACCGAACGAGTCGAGGGTTTCTGTGTTTCTGGGGGCCCTGAGGGTGCCGCAACGCCCGTGCGTCCTGGAGAGCACACAGCCGGCGAAGGGTCTTTGGTGGGGTCCAGCATTCCCTGATGAAATATTTAGAGACTTAGTTACATTTTAAATAGTGTGGTCAACAGATTAAATCAATCACACTGTAGCGTTGTGATTAATCACTTTGCTTAACTTTATAAGCTTGAAATGTAAATACTCAACGCAACGCCGCTTCTACAGCACTCTAGCGGATTAGAATGAAAGGTATCGTCATGGTACTCAACAGCAACTAAGGGAAACTTACTCCACTTATGCATGCAGTAGTAGAAAACTCTTTCAGGGGACAACTGACAGATAAGATATATTTTATTTAGTTCTTGGGTTTCTAATGCCACCCTGGGCATTAGAAAGCAGCTGCTCATATGAAAAACCACCACTGTATGCACGTTTTCCATTAAAAAAAGTGTTTTATTGTCTAAAATGAAACATGTCTGAGTATTCTCAGTTTTATAGGTTTTCATATTCAGGGAGGTTTAAAGGAAGTTATTTTGTGTTAAATCGTCATTTAAACATGTTAACTATAAATTGTCCTTCGATGGAAGGACAATTCATCGCTGCAATACATACATATTACCTTGGTTTTATCCAAATTTGCCAAAAAGCACACCAGTTTGACTCTCCTCGCTCAACTTTTCGCTTGCATTTGTGAGTTTGCATTGTTGACTGTAGTACAAGACAGTGTAACACGCTGCTGTGAACCAGGTAACCCTCAGTGGTAGAGAGGCTTTTAATATAAATGGGCAATTCAATTAATCGGCACTAGGTAATATTAGTGTGTTAAATTTAGCAACAACACAATAATTAGTGCGAACCAAGTTTATCATCATGACACATAAAAAGTCTGAGGACTCACCAGGGAAGAGGCATACGCTGGCACAGTCACCGCCTGCTTCTTTGTGCCAATAAAAACCTTTCAGGGGACAAAAACACAAAACAATCCCTAACATATGCTGGCTCAGGTTAAATAAAATATCTTCTGGAAATGAACTTACAATGTTCCTAGTGTCCACACCAAGGCACCTGAGCAGTGTGGTGTTACTGTGAGAACCTCCCCACTTAAACTGGAGACCAAGTGAGCAGTGGATGTCCTCAGATAGGCTGAACATCAGCTGCTGAATCCTGGGAGGAGTTGGGAGAGAAACACAAAAGACAGCAAAAATGGTTACTTTTGTAACTTAGACAATATGACTGGATAAATAACCAGCTCACGACTGGCAAGTCCAGATCCAATGTGTGCTTTACCAAAAAAGTCAGTGTGAAACCACAGATTGCAAATCTTAAACAAAACGAAGGTATAATGAGGCTTCATACCACTTTAAGTAAAATAATAAAAAAAAATTTAAAGGTGTGTCATCATCAAAGGCTATCAGGTTACTTAGGTAAGCATTTCAAAACAGGTTTGGCAAATCAAAACTTTGCAAATGACATGCAAATGTCTATCCTGAAGACCAGATTTGAGAAGCAAATCTGATTCAAACAGCCCTATGGGGTATAACGCTTTATACCAACTAATCAGTAACTCTATAGGCAATCAAACTTGCATTTTGACGGTTCTAGCAATAGACATCATAGTTGCCCCCAAAAATTATGGATAAAATTGTTTTGCCACATTCTGCTGTCACCTTTGAATAAAGTTTAAGACCAAAAAAACTATTACTTTGGGGAATGGCATAAGAATCAAGAATAGCACAAACTGTGAACCCAGTGTTGTGTCCATAATAGAGGCAAAACGCTAGCTAGCTTGCAACAGTAGATTAGCAGCTTTTACCAGAAGCCAAAAAACTACTTCAAACAGTCCTGCCACAACAAACCTGATTAATATAGTTAATATTAAAAGGTAACTTTTTAAAATGAATTCAAGACATTTTAATGCCTTAATTTTAGGCACACTAATTTAAGACCTTTTAAGGAATGCTAGTATGTGGACACCCTGAATAAATAAAGTGTTTTTCAAACTCAGATGTCATAATTGGAAAAAAATAGTTGGATAATCAAGCAGGCCTAGCTACTAGCACTCATGAGAAACTCAAACTTTTATATTTCAGGTGACAGAAGCAATGTAGACACTATCAGATTTTGTAGATTTGTAACCCATTCAGAAATTTCATTATAATCATGAATATCTTTTCTAACTCTATAGTCTGGACACAGCAGCTGAGTCATTTGTCGTTACCTCAGAGAACGGCTGAGCTCTGGGATCTCCTCCTCCGTTTCTGGAGGCTGCTGGATGTGAAGTAAAGCACCGAGGTTGGGCAGGTCCTCCTCACCTTCTACAGCTGGGACACAGACCTCTGGGAAGCTGGACTGGAGGAGCCGCTGGACATGGCAGGACAGGGAATCCTGAACAGTTAGGACGCAAAAAGAAAAAAAGCGCTGATGAATGGTAACGAAGCCGGGATTCTATTTCAGAGATCTGTTTTCTACCTGACAGCTATTCATTCTTGTTACTCCATCTTGTTCGTCGACCGGCTCACTGCGCTGTGTCAACGATCTTTCCTCCGTCGGTCCACTTTGGTCTGTGAAGTCCGCCCACGTTGGTCTCTCTTCATCGTCCTGCGTGGGAGCTGAGCAGAAATCCGCAAAGCTGTCACTGGGTGGAAGGGTTCCCAGACTCTCTGCTTCCGTGTCAGCTGTCTCAGCAGGTTCCCTGTGACGCAAGGCATTAGCGTCGGTGAAGAATGTACGTTTCTCTGGGCAGGAGGTAGCCGAGGTTTCCTGAGTGGCATCACAGTGAGGCGCATTCAACTCAGACGGGCCGAGGTTCTCCACAGCGCCGCTGACGACATCGTCAGAATATCCACAGTCTTCCACCTCATCATCAGTCTGGTCCCAATCAGACTGACCACACTGAGATGTAAGGGATGAAACATTTGGTTCCTCTGACGACCAATCGTCATGACAAGACACCCTGTCAGAAGCAGGCTCTGCCACAAAGAGATCCAGAGTTTTCACAACAACGTTTTGCCCTTCCTTAGCTGATCTTAAACAAACATTTCCTTTGTCTCCCTGAGGCTGACTGTGGTCCTGAGGTGGTTGCACAAATGCTGCATCTCTTTTGTTACAGTGCTCGCCCTCAACGCAGATACCTCCATTTGCCTTGCATGCGTGCTGGGATCTAGGCTCAGACTCCATGACAACCTCCTGCCCGGAAACACATTCGCATTCGTCCACTTTGCCATCCCACTGCTCCGTGAAGCCACAACACCAGGGGTGCCCTGCCTGCTCTGTGAACATAGCGAAATCAGCAAACCCCGTGTCCTCCACAGAAGAGCCCTGGGCCCCGGGCTGTAGGTCTTCTCCAGCCCGTCCATTCGAGTAGTGCAAAGAAGATTCAGGATCGCAGCTCCCAGTTTCCTCAGACGTAGTGCGTTGCCTTTGTTCAACCACGTGACCATCTGACTGATGGGTTGCTGACTCTGTGAAGTCGGCATGACCAAGTGGGGAGCAAACGCCCCCTATAGAGAAATCCCCAAATTCATCCTCCTCTGATCCCACCCCATCATCACCGTCATCCTCCAGCGGAGGGGGAGAGTAAGAAGGCGGGGGCATTACATCAGGCTCCATAAGTTTGTCTAGCAGGACCCAAAGGCCTCATGCATCTGGCAGGAAAGGTGAGGAAAACAAAAAAAAGTAGTCACAATCCTTTAAAAGTCTTTTTTTATTATATTCAGCTTGGATTAAAGCTTTAGTTATAAACCTATTTAGTGCTGGTGATGAAATAACTCTTGATTAACAACAAAGTGTCTTGAAGCTTTGTTCAGGATGCTCAATAAAGCATCCTGAAATCTTATTTCTTAAAGTTTGTGATTTCAGAAAGTTTCTGAAACCACAAGAAAGTTTTTCTTGTGGTTTCAGAAAGCAGGACCCCCAAGATTGTTAATCTAGCCCTTTTTAATTGGGTTTTATCACTTTAATAACCAAAACAAACAAAACCCACACTGAGAAGCTGTAACACTACAAAATCCATAGTACGCATGTTTTATATGTGACAAGTGTTTTAAACAGGGCTCATACAGTTTAAAACTCAAAAATTAGTTTTCATAAATTTTCAGCACCACACTTTGGAGATAAAATCAATACAAATAAACTACAAAGTTTCTATTCACTAGTATATGATATTATTCATAATATACTCGTGATAAATGATATCATTTATCACTAAATGATGTCATTTAGTGATGTCTCTGCTGCATTTGACATTCTACACCAGGGACAAGGTAAACTAAAATATAACAAAATTTTATCCCTCACAAAAAATTACTTTGGTAATTCTAACTGCCCTAACACCAGAAGTTTTGTCTGATTTAACTTGCGGTAAAATTGGTAAAATGTCTTTTCATTATGTGTATAAAAATACCTGCTATCAAGAGTAAATGACGGTTTCCAAATTTAGGTTTTTAATCAAACGTTTCTCCATGACATCCTCCCACCCCCCACTTTATTATAAAACTGTGCAGTTTTAATGCAAAGCACTATAAAAACTTTGAAAACACCTATTTGAAATTCAAACATTTGAGGATTTTAAAGCATAAAAATAATATAGAATGCTTTTGTTTTTTTGTTTACATATGATTAAGGACTCTTCAAAGAAGATGAAACAATATAAAATATGAAACACAAACACACTGAACTAATAAACCTCAAATTAAAAAAATACACCTTGTGACAAAACTTAAGCACAAAGATGGAATGATCCGATTTGGACTTTATTTGAAGACCGATGAACGGTCAGTGGTTTAACAAAGGAGTTGGACCGTCTAGAATGGGCAACAGAGGCTATAATGGTGGAGAAATAGTGTTATCAAGAAGTTGCGGAAGCATCTGACAGTCAGCTAAAGTAGCGAGTGAAGGTGGTCAGACACAGAACATTCTAGATACATTAGACAGCACAGAGAGTTGACAGCAAGAGGGGTATACAGACGTCACTGTGGGCAGGTACTGGAACCAAAGAACCACACAGGCCATAAAGGTTCCTGTTGCCCAAAACACGACACATCACAAGACAGTCACACTTTGCACGAAATGCAAGACAACTATGTCAAGTCAGAATTACTGAGCCCTTTCTGATGCCGTTTATCATCCTGACCAATGTAAAGCAAACAGACCCTGGGACTTTGTGTCGTTTCGTGTTCTGCATCACCATATGCCATCAGCAGAAGCGTCTACACCAGCACTCAGAAAGACAACCCAGTGTTACTTCTGGCATTACGGTGTGGGGAGCCATAGGGTATGACTACAGGTCACTTCTGCTAGCGATTGTGGCCAACCTGACAGGGCTAGCACACATATGTGTCTGAATATAATACCTACAACTTCTTGGGACAACAAACTGGTAAAGTATACATCTATAGATTGTCTGTGTTGTGTTTAACCACTTAGGTTGGCATTAGGACATGATTAGTGCAGCAGAGGGTAGAAAACAGCTCCTATCAGACACATCAGAGTGTTTGTGATTTCAACAGTAACCTCAGGACAGAAAACAGGGCCAACTGGACATAAACTAATCATCTTGCTTATTGTTGATGGTTGATATATACTTTGCAAAGAAGTTCAAGCTCAGTCAGATCGAGTGGGAAGGCTCTGAAAATGACATTTGATGACATTTGTTGTGAACTAGCCCTATGTAAATAAAATGAACTGAATTTAATTTAATTTTATTTAGTGGCATCAGTTGAAGGGGGCTGAATACATATTTACATTCCAACGTACTCAGACTATATGCAAAGACTCTCATAATACGATACTGTTATCAAGAAGTTTGATAATACTATTATAAAATATAATTATCTGTAAAGCAGTTTCTTTATGAAAAATATTTACAGTCATGTACAACAAAAGTCCATCCTTTCATTTTCTGTTCACCCTTGTACCTAATGGGGTCGGGAGGTGCTGGTGTCTGTCTCCAGCTAACGTTCCGGGCGAGAAGTGGGGTCACCCTGGACAGGTTGCTAGTCTGTCGCGGGGCAACACAGAGGCAAACAGGACAAACAACCATGCACACACACACACTCACACCTAGGGAGAATTTAGAAAGACCAATTAACCTGACAGTCATGTTTTTGGACTGTGGAAGGAAGCCAGAGTACCCAGAGAGAACCCACCATGCACAGAGAGAACATGCAAACTCCATGCAGAAAGACCCCGGGCCGTGAATCGAACCCAGGATCTTCTTACTACAAGGCAACAGTGCTACCAACTGCGCCACTGTGTTCATGAAGCCCCCATTTCTGTTTTCAACAATAGCATTTTTTTTAAATTAGTTACATAAAACACCAACCCAATTTAAAAAAGTCACTTACTAATTTTAAATGTCATCTGTAACTGAAAAATCGTCATAATCAACAGAAATAAAGACTTTCAAACATCCATCCAAGTATAATGAATCTATTTAAAATGTTTGATATTCTAATGTTTTGTGTAGATTCATATGAAGTAAACACGCAGACTGAGTTTTGTTGACAGTTGATATTTTGCGGAAGTTGTCTTTCTGAGTTTCCCTAAAAGTCAGTTTTGCATTTATGTGTAACGTTCAAGTCTTTAGTTCAGTCGCTGAGGCGTTTGGGGGGGGGGAAGAGAGAGAGAGGGAGGCCAGTAAACCGATACACAGGAAAGATAATCCGCCTCAGAGTTCAGCAGCAGCTAATGGATTAACGGCTTTATTATGCCGTCCTTTAATTTAAACACGCGTTAACGACGGTCTGTCGTTTTAATGCCGTGGGTTATAGCGCAGCTCTTCGGGTTTGTCAGAAAAGAGGAAAAACAACCACTGCGGTTCCTACCTTGTCCTTTTCCCCCAGTCTTCATGCTGAGCAGACAGGTGACAAAAACAGACAAATGTGAAGTTATATAAAACATGAAGTGAAAACTAACACTGTAAAGTAAAAACAGAGAGAGAAGTGGCAAGTCAGTGTAACCCGACACTGACAATTAATTGTGTTTTAAACAGAAATCGGACCCCGTTAGCTCATTATTTTTGTTCCCATCGCAGCAGATTAGCTAGCTTTACCACCAGTGCCCGGTTTCTGTTGTAACTTATTAGCCGCCATGTTATAAAACGGTATCTCTCCACAACCGACTAAAAGTTAGTAAATTTTAGTTGGTACAGCTTTTTTAGTTTACCAGCAACAATAAATTTTGCTTGCCTGTCAGAATCGCAACCCTAGTCCTCCATCATCTCTCAGCATTATTCTGTATGGGAATGAGGTGGAAACTGGAATGCAGGACAGAGAAAGAGGTCTCACTCCTCGCCATATGTCAGTGCATCTTTGCCGACACAGAAAATGAGCAATAGAAACATCTAGGATTGGGACTGTCGGTTATAGATCCCTAATTTTAAAAAAATGCGCAGTACATGGGGCAAAGGGTAACTCAAACTTTCCAAAAGAAATACAGGCAAATTTGTAGTGTATAGCAATTTTACAAACCTAGCATCGTGCTACCTCTTTAAAATAGACAATCTATGGTGACGTCCAGGTTGCCTGGGTGAAATACTACCTCCTGCTGGCCAAATTTGGTAAGACAGTTTTATTTGTATACACATCTTCAGTAATTCAAGGCGATTTAAAGTGCTTTACTTTTAGTTTAGAAGATAAAACAATAATAAAGCAAAAAAAAAAAAAAAAACATTACAGTGGCAAAGTAAGGAGTAATGACGACATGTTGACAGACTACAGTTTATGATGTTCCATTTGTTATTCATTAAACAAATACAGGTTTTTAGCATTGAAATAAAATAACTCAGTATTTCACCATTTTTGCAGTTTCCACCCATCTGGAACAAAATTCCATAAAAACTGAATAGCCTCATGTCTAATCAGTGTGATCCTGCTCACTCTGTTGGTTCAACATATAATAATTTTAAGAATATTTAGAAAGGAAAAAAAAGATTATTTTTTATTAGAAAGTGTCATAATCAAAGTGAATTAAAGAGGTTACACTGTTTTTTTTTTAGCTATTCTATGTAGAAAAAGACACTGCATTACTTCTGCAAGACATTTTGTACCTGTAATTTCAAAATAAATGTAATTTTGTTTTCTTCAATTTATTTATATAACACATTTCCAACATCAAAAAAAGCTGGAAAAAACTTTCATTTCCAGAATCTCAACTTAAATCTAAAGGGTAACTAAAACAATTGTCAGTATAACCAACGACACAGCTGATGTTTTTCGTTCATCATTCTCAGTTTAATTACAGAAATATAACAACAGCAAGTAAAATGACCTAAAACACACCAAGCTTCTGTACTGTATGTAATCCTGTACACCAATTTTTATTTTTTTTAATGTGTGGAGAAACAAAATAAAAAATTGCATTCACAATTCTAAACAACTTCTAGACATTATAAAGAGCGACACAGCAGATTAAGAGAAGACCTGCACGAGCGCGTGCGATTTTCTCGCCTCGTGGATCTTCATGTGCACGTTCAGGTCTGAAATCGTGTGGAACTTTTTGCCACACCGGAAGCAGCGAAACGCCCTCTCCCCGGTGATGTCTGTCGTGTATGAGGTCTGCCTGGAGCATATCTTCAGGTGATACGAGTGCGCCACCATTTTGCCGCAGGTGTCGCAGAAGTACGGCTTCTCGCCCGTGTGCTTCCTCATGTGGACCCTGAGGTTGGAGGTCTGGGTGAAGGTCTTCTCGCAGAAGGGGCACCTGTGCGGCTTCTCGCCCGTGTGGACCCTCATGTGCAAAGCCAGGCTGTCCCTGCGGGCGAACTCCTTGTGGCACTCAAAGCATTTGAAGGCCTTGTGTCCAGCGTGGGCCTCCTCCATGTGCCTGATCAGGTCACAGTCCCTGATGAAGGACACACCACAGAGACGGCAGGACTTCTTATCCAGGATTTGTTCCTGTTGCAGAAAGGAAGCGTCCCTGTGACTTTGGCCGAAGTAAGCCAAGTCTGAGCAGGGATTCTCGTGCCACTCGTTGGGCACGTCCTCGCTGTTCAGAGTCACGGTTATGGAGCTGACGGTTGGCAACAGCTCGGGGTCGCTGCGAGGTGTCATCTGCGACTCGTATGGAAAGACTTTTACGTCCTCTGAGGAATCAGTATCCGGGTCGGGGCTGATGCAGACATCCAGCTGCTCCTCTTTGACCTTCTGACACGCCTGACTTTCCTTCTGCTGCTCAACTGGAAGCTGAATTTGATTCTCTGGCACTGATTGGAGACAAAATACACACAATAAATGTTCAACGTCAGAGAGGAAATGTTGCAGAAAGAGTTTTGTGTATTTACTGGCAATTAAGGTTAGTAAATGTTCACAAAGTTCTTGTGAAGCAAGAACAGAAATCGACGGATACATTTACCCCTGACTGCATTACATACATCACAGTTACTTAGCAACAGATACGTAACGACGGCGTCGCTACCGACCTCCTTTGAACAAAGACACTCGGGGCTGTAAGACGGTCAGCTGCTCGATCTGCTGCCTCAGCTGGATGATTTCTCTCTTGGAGCGGACCACCTCCTCCTGATACTCCGTTATTGTCCTCTCAACGAGCCCGAAGATTTCCTCCGCCGCCGCCGTTAGCCGCTCGCTGACCAGCAGCCTGAGCTGCTGCATCCCCGACATGACAGAACCACCCGGGGAGAGAAAACACACACGGCCAGCAAACAGGAAGGATGCCAGACAAAGAAACAATCACTGCAGTCCAAAAAGCATAGCCATAATCTAATTAAATGACAGCACCGTGACTTGTTCCCCCCCGACCCCCCTGCTCGCCTGTAACAGTAAAACACATCCACAGCGCCCCCTGTAGTTTAGGAGTACTTACATAGTTTAATTCATTTCAAAATGTAAATCTTGTATATGGTCTATTTTTAGGGGGACTTTTTATTTTTATTTTTTACAAATATATAACGTGTTTTTTTAAAAATAAGATAGTAGGTACAAAAATATATTTCCAATTATTAACACAGTTTTTACATTCATGTTATTTTTGGAGTAACTAGAACTGCAAACATTGACCTATTTGTTTCTCAAAAGTAAATCTTTCTTCTCCAATAAGAAAACAGTCAACCCAGAAATTTAGAAACTGTGATTTATAGATCAGTTTTCAACTAAAATCATACTGTTTTGTTCTTTAAAAAACCCCAAAACATTTAAATGGTTTAGTTCATTGTTGATCAGATAAAATAATAATAAAAAAAATGCACCAAAAGTTTCCTTTTTTTTATTTTTGTGATCCCAAAAGCTTTCAAAGTTTGGACACCTCAAGATATCCGTGATATCTTGCTTGTGTGAATTTCTGTCTTGCTTACATCTCATACAAACCCCAGTTTTATTTTCTTAGGTTAATTTAAACAGAACTGGTCGTATGAGTGATACGACTGTTGACGCAGAAATTGGTACTTTTGGCAATCTGACCACATGCCACGTCCTTTTGAAAAATGAAATAATCTTTTTAGTAAAGCTTACAGCAGATGGAGGCATGAAGCCATAGCAATCAGAATTAGCAGGAATTATGGTTGAAATATATTAGGGGGGGTGTAATGAATCTTTATACAATAAGAGTTTTCCTTATCAAATTAAATTTCTGACATTTGTTAACTTCCAATTTATTCAGATGCACCTTCCTTGAGTCACAGTAGCATAATTTAAGTTAGAATATTATATAAATCTGAAGACTGATATTACAAAAGTAACCCATAACCTTTAAACATCCCCCGAATGTTAGCAATATACTACTGCAAAAGTTAGTTGTAGCCTTGAGACAACGGCCACTAAATGTCAGTGTAAAGTTACTGGAAAAGTTAGTTGTAACTTTCAACCCAAATTCCCAAAACATTACAAAAATATTCTTGCAAAAGTTAGCTGTAATTTTTAGCCAACACTCTCGAAACGTTAGCGAAGGATTACTGCAAAAGTCAGTTGTAACTTTTAGCCTAAATTCATGAAATTTTACCACAAAAATTCCTGGAAAAGCTGTAGCATTTAGCCAGCAACCCCAAATGTTAGTGAAAAGTTACTGCTAAAGTTTGCTGTAGCTCTTAGCCTGAATTTCCAAAACATTAGCAAAATGTCAGCCCTGCATGATTTCGTTCTCTAAACACATCATGTTCCAAAGTGCTAAGGGTAACTATACCTGAAAAAAAGTGATTGCATTTAAGAGCTCAGTACAATCGGACATAAAATAAACACAGTTCAGGGGCCAAATAATAAACTATCCTAAAAAAGACTCAATAAGTGCTAAATCTAAAACAGTTGTTCTTTATTGAGAGATACATCACAATAAGCAGGGGAAGAACTACTCAAATCAAACTTGAAGAGTTAAATAGATGTTTTATGGGTTAAAAAAGTTTCACGTGATTCCAAAAGACCTCTGTGACAATAATAACACAAATAATAATATATAAAAATAATAAATAGTCTGCATCTATAGCATCTGTATCTGATCAGAAGAAAGCTTCCATAATGCAATGGCTTTTCTGTGCAAACTCAGGCTTGTAGTTTAAGTTTGTTTTTTTAATACCACCCAGGATTCAGTTAGAAGACCTCTAATGTCCTCTAACGTCCACCAACGTCCATCGTGACTGAGGACCGCCTGGAGCATGTTTTTAGGTGGTACGAGTGTGCCACCATTTTGCCACACGAGCTGCAGAAGTACGGCTTTTCGCCTGTGTGCTTCCTCATGTGAACCCTGAGGTTGGAGGTCTGGGTGAAGAACTTCCCGCAGAAGGGACACCTGTGCGGCTTCTCGCCCGTGTGGACCCTCAGATGCAAAGTCAAGCTGTCTTTCCGGGCGAACTCCTTGTGACACTCGAAGCATTTGAAGGCCTTCTGCCCCGCGTGGGACTCGTCCACATGCCTGATCAGGTCGCAGTCCCTGATAAAGGACACACCGCAGAGACGGCAGCACTTGCTGTCCAGGACGTGTTCCGGCTGCATGAGGGAAACGTGGCCGTGACTTGGACCAGAATGCGACGAGCTCCCACCAAAATTCCCAATCCATTTTCCCTCGTCGCCGCTGTTAAGAGTCACGGTTATGGAGCTGACACTTGGTAACAGCTGGGGGTCGACGTGAGGGGTCGTCTCTGATTCGAAAGGAGAAACTTTTACATCGTCAGAAGAATCGGTATCCACGTCTGGGATGATGCAGACATCCAGCTGCTCCTCTTTAACCTGCTGATGGTCTCCACCTTCCTTTTGTTCCTCTGCTGGGGGCTGGCTTTGGTTCTCTGACACTGACTCAACATCTAGGAGACAGAAAACATGCAAAAGAGGGACAACATGTACTGATTCACACAGTAAAACGCATTATATATATTAACTACACACAGACATAACCTTTAAACTTTGTTTGTGTTAATTGTGATGATTTCCCACTTACAGCTAGGAGTTGGCTTTTACTGTATCGTTTAAATCAGTTATCGTAATAAAAAAAAAATCGTATCATGATGCAAATCTTGTTTCATTGTCTCAATAAGTTTCAGTTTATGTTAAAACGCCTTTACTAAACTGTTACTTTAACTATTTTCTCCACTGCTTTGTCCGCAATATCAATAATAAATATCTGTAAATTCATAAGTATGAAGAGGATTATTTATGATAGGTATGTTATTCAAGAACAGTGTTTATGGCGCTACGAATGCTGCTCCTTGCAGTCGCAGACAGACGGTTATCTTAGAAAGTCGTGATAAATAGTTTTTATTACTTGGCAAAATATTGTGATAAAATTCTAAGTCCATGTCATCCAGCCCTGCTAGCAGCTAATGATAAGATGACATTTTAGATTTGAATGTTATATTGGACTAATAAAAAGAAATATTTCAATATAGAAATATGAGCCTAATGAAAAATATGCTTAGCACCAACTTAATGGTGAGCTTTAGTGCTTCCTTGTATAGACTAGAATAGGTCTACAGGCTATATAAAACATGTTTATTACATCTTTTTTGCACAAAGTCATTCTTAGATGATGAGATTTTAATCTGCCCAATTCTGCCTTTTTTGAGCTCCTTTCAGAATGAGCTGTTTTAGGGACTCTTGTCACTTTAACCCCAAATAATCAGCAGCCGCTGCTGGCCAAGCCTCCCAATTTAACATTTACACTGGCATGTGAATGCCACAGCAAACAGATGCGCAATTATACAACAGTACGTTTTTGAAAAGCAGAAGTGGAGCCTCTTGCACATCCAACAAGGATGCACCAAGAGGTTTCCGGATGATAAGTCAACAGCAAAACACTTAATTTCCAGCAGCCATTGTAAAGAACATAAAACTAGCAGACCAATTGTGCTGGAGCTCTGCTTGGGTTGCTAGGCAACTGCTAGGTTGCTGGCAGTGTAACTCAACAACCAGGAGGATTTTGAAACAGTTAGTTTTCCAGAGTTTTTTTAAGCGCTTGGGCCATTTGTAGATGCAGATGGAAGTATAAAAACAAAACCAGCAGAATGTGAATTTTAAAGAATAGGCCCCCTCTAATGCTTGTTATTTTCTAGATAGATAGATAGATAGATAGATAGATAGATAGATAGATAGATAGATAGATAGATAGATAGATAGATAAACTGACCTACAAGTGTAAAAGTTCAGTAAAAGTTCTATATGCTTCTTGATACAGTTTAACTGTGTTTAGCTGTGTTTACAGCACATTTTCTTAAACTAAATTACTGCGGATGTTGCTCATATGGCCGCAAAGTGGTCGTTTCTTCTTCTTCTTTTTTCCCCCCTCGGTTACTTAGCAACAGCTCGAAGGCTGCTTCGACGGCGTCGCTACCGACCTCCTTTGAACAAAGACACTCGGGGCTGTAAGACGGTCAGCTGCTCGATCTGCTGCCTCAGCTGGATGATTTCTCTCTTGGAGCGGACCACCTCCTCCTGATACTCCGTTATTGTCCTCTCAACGAGCCCGAAGATTTCCTCCGCCGCCGCCGTTAGCCGCTCGCTGACCAGCAGCCTGAGCTGCTGCATCCCCGACATGACAGAACCACCCGGGGAGAGAAAACACACACGGCCAGCAAACAGGAAGGATGCCGCAGGGAGGGGAAAACGAAAAAGATACCAGTCCCTTTGAACAGAAAATGAGTTCCCCGTCTAACCGAATCAAAGTAATTTAATTAATCTTTTGTCTTTTCATACTGGCTTATAAAAAAGCCCCATTAAAAGTGTAGCTCTATAGCGCCCCTTGTTGCTCAGGAGGACTATGACAGCTTTCTGTGATGCCGTCCGGTTTTTATTGCCCTGCATGTTTTAGGTAGTTCCTTACTTCAGTCCAGCTGATTTCAATTGATGACTGATTAACAGGCGTTTGTTGAACTGCAATCAGTTGAAACAGGCACACTGAAGCAGGGAAACCTCTAAAACATGTAGGACAGTGAGCCTTGAGGACCAGGGTTAGGAAACACTGGTCCTTAAGAAATAGACTAGACTAGAATAGGTCGACCTGGTTTCTTCTTTCTTTCTTTTTGTTATTTTTTGAGCTTGTACAAAGGAGAAAGCTATTAGTCTCTTGGAAGAAAATAAAATGGTGGATAATTTTTGTGATTTTTTTTTTTTCTTTCTCTCTCTGTCTTCCATTATAGAATTAAAGCTGAAATACATACAAATAAATAAACGAAACTAAAGATGAAGAGTTTGAAATTCTGTTGAGTATTTACAGAATAAATTGGAAAAACACAATGAAGAAACTGCCGTGTTTTCTAAATGTCACAAACATCACGTGCATGTCAGGATGTTTATATAAAGAAAAATACTTTATTTGTTGTAAAGTATAACGTTTCAAGCGGATAAGTCTTGCGTTGTGCTCAGACATGAGGAAAATGTAATTTACAGCATTAACATGTTCCTTTGTTTAAATCAGAGGCAGCAGGCAGTGAATATTTTCTCCATTTATAGACCACCTTCTAAAGAAACAACAAAAAAGAGCATTATTTTTGTAGGGTAAACATTTTCTGAATTTACTGCCTTTCACTGTATTCATTTGCATATCTGCATATTTCCTTAAGTGCAGACGCTTGTATTTTATATAGTTAGGTTGGTCATTTGTTATCTCTTAGGACGTCAGTAAAACAGGGAGGCAATTCTGAACCATTTAATTTTCAGTAACATACAATGACTCTTAAATGCATGTTCAAAATGCCATATTTGCTAATGTAGACAAGAGACCAAGGTGAGTTATTTCAAAACTTTGCCCACATAGTAATAAAATAAAATAGGTCCAATAACAAGACCTCAGAAGTTTGCACGCCTTTAAGGTCAGAAGGAGTCCAAAGTGTGGCCCAGGGGGAATTGTGGCCCTTGAAACACTTTCTGAATGGTCCCACAAGTCAAGAATGGAAAAACATGGACAGTAAAATAGAAAACAATTGTTCACCTGACCCCCAAAATTTGGGAGTTGTCTGTTTTTCCTTTAATAAAGCACAACGCAAAGTTCTTTTTATGTTTCGGATCTTTAATTACATACAAATGAAAAAGTTTGATTTATTCCTAAGAAGGTATGACTAACAATAATTGTACAAACTCATTAAACTCATTTTTGCATTTTTTTCCGAAACGAACTTTGTGGCTCGTCAGGAGTTAAAATTTGCCAGTTTTGGCACCCTGGACAAAAAGTTTGGACACTGCTGTTTAAATGAAAAGAAACGGCAGACTTGTATAACTCTTCATTAGGACACTCAGATGCTTTACATGAGTTCAGTCATTTCATTCACATTTCACATTTAAGGCAGAGCTTTAATGTTATGGAGATTTTTTTTTTTTGGCATCGCACATCTAGATTTGGCAGTATTGGACTTCTCTACCAAGCAAAAGGTCTCCAGATTTATCAGATTGCGAGTACATCTTTAGCCCACAGGTATTTTCAGGTGACCTCAGATTTTGTTTGAGGAACTCATTTCTTCTCTCTGGCTTAAACATTCCCAAACTTTAATTTTCCTCTATAAAATAAAAAGAAACTCACCTCCAAATAATTTAAAAAGATTAGAAACATTATTCAGTAGTTTTCGATGTGTACTTAACTTCACAAAAATAAAATAAAATGCCTTTTACTTCAGGTTTCCAACAGGCATTTTGACTTCAAACTGTCCCAACATTTTCATGTTCTCAGCCACTTTGACAAATACTTCCATATAAAAAACAAATCTTGATGCTGTTCAGTGTTTTTCTGTTGTTGTTGTTTTGTGTCAAACATACCTTGTGGAAAGGTGGGGGGCCAAATTTAAAATTTGCCCAGGTTTTCAGCGAATAATAAATGACTTCTGTTTTAACAGAACAGATCCAGCGCTTGGCAGAAACCAGTACAGTACACCTCTTTCAGAGTTACCATCAATGACCTCGACAAGCTTCTTTTAATCTATTATGGAACTTATAAATAAGCAGATGTGAGGAAGACAGCTGAACTTTACTTCTGGTTCCGATATTGGGTACGTAAGCAAAGAGACTCAAAGCTGAAACCATCAGACCTACACAGTCTATTGCCCTTTTGATTCCTGTCTATTTTTCAGTGCCGCATTAAAAAGTTATTTAACATCATATTTAAAGTTTATTCATCAGCAAAGTTGACTAATAAGATAAACTTTTTTTTTTTTTTTCCTCACGAAATTTTCAGGAATGCTCCATGTTGTGATTTCTATAATTACTGACTTGGAAAGCAGCTCCAAGAACCACCATGATAAATAAGCCGACAGCTAAACCAATTGGAGATGATCCAAAGTGTAAGCCCCGCCCCCAAGGAAGAAATGTAAACCTTTGCACAAATTGGAAACTGTGACTTCTCAATATGTCTTTATTTAGACAGCGTCATAGAGCAGGCTCACTGATCCTGCAGGTTACAATAAATTATTAGAAAATGACCTGTACAACCACACAACACATTAGAAAGAGATCGGCCTACTTCTACTAGGACACTTTGTAAATAAATGGGACGGAGTATTTCACACAACAGCCGTTTTAGTTTCTCGCACTTTTAGAAAGTTGTTCCAACTGGAAGGGAAAATAAATTATTAGCAATTAGATATTGAAATAGTTGGGATTTCTTCTTCCTAATCCTTTAGCTATACACGTAATCAAGGCGTGTACTGGAACAGAACATTTTTATTCATACTTTTCTGTAAACAGCCTCAACAAACATTGAATGATGAAGAGAAAATGAACAGCATGCTAGACCAAACCAGAAACCAGGGGGGTAACAGCTACGTTTACGAGCTGCTAAGCACATATTTATGCCTCATAACTCATTCATAAAATGTACAAAATAAATCCCCTGAGGCCACACCCACCAGTATCTACATCTAAAAAAATAAAAATAAAAAAAAATATAGGGTAGCACACATATCAACTGGAAGCTTTCAAAATAAGATGTGGATTTTCTTACTTGAACACAGCATGGGAATAAATTCTGGTGGCATTAGGAGCCGGGTTGTGTTTGAACCGGTTACAATCAGAAAGAGAGAGACATTCAGTTCTTCGATTACATTTTTCCATTTTAAATGGGTTTGTAAAGCAAATAATGGAACAGTCTGGAGTTTAAGAAAATAATAATAATAACATTTCCCAGAGTTTACTTTCCGTTACTTTGTGGAGGATTCATGGGATCATAAGGAGGTCAACAAGTACAGGACAGAAGCTTTCTGAGCGCACGTACCAAATCGAGAGTCTCGAAGGTGGGGTTAAAGTGCAACAGAACAAAGAAGGAACATACAAGTACCCCACAAGGTTGCTATGCGCTGTGCACCATGTTCTGCAGACATGGTTACAACCTAGGCATGGCCTGGATACCGGGGTCAAGGTTTTATTTGAAAAAAAATAAAATAAAAAAATCGCTAAAGTTTCCTGAATACCGTTCGTAACAGTTTGATGGTGTTTTTTTTTTTCAATGAGATGGTCGAGAAGGTGCAACAGTTGGGTTTGGCTGTGGCGGAGCTGCTGCCCCTCTCACACCCGCTGTTGCACACCGTCATTTGTTTTCTTGTTTCTACTGCGTAGAAATACTTTTATACAGTGACGGTGTAGCAAACAAAGAAGCATTGATTAACACTTAAAGGTCTATAAAAAAATTCTATTAAAAAAAATCATGTTTATATTTTTGTGTTTATATTTGTCACTTTAAATTCGAATGAGCTGCTGCTGGCCACGCCCTCCAGATCAACGTTTACACTCACGTGAAAATAACAAAACAAATGCGTAATTATACAACCGTACATCTTTGAAAAGCATTAGTAGAGCCGCCTGCGCAACCAACACAAATGCAGCAACTGGTGTCTGAATGGTGAGTCAACAACAAAACTCGTCTTTTCCAGCAGCCATTGTACAGCGCACACAGCAGTAAAACCAGCTGACCAACGTGCTGGAGTTCCGCTTGGGCTACCAGGTGAGGCGCAGTTCCTGCTGATTTGCATTGTTACTTTTTGTGGAGGACTTTGCAATGGGTCATTTTTCCAGACACCAAATAACATCTGGGTGGATTTTTTCCCCCAAGCACTTGTGCTGTTTTTAGAAGCAGTAGAAACTCAAACAGAAGTACAAAAAAGTGCAGAATACTAACTTTGCACAATTAGCCTCCTTTAAGACTGACAATCCTCCCCAAAAAGATCCATCCAACCAAGAACAGCATTAATTTCAGGAGTCGGTTTTTTGCTCAGGTCTTTGTTTTGAAATCAGTGTAACAAAAAATTATTATAGATGTTATTAAACTTGTAATATGCTCCACTATTTTAGCAGCAGTAGGAACTTTAATGGTGTTAAATAAAAGCAACCACAGCATGTTATGCATTTGTTTTTATCTTAAAAGGCTTTGGTTCTGGCAATGTTATACCGTGAGGATCTGATTTAGACCCGTACCTAGTACAACGCACCAAAAAAAAAAAAAAACACTAAAAAAAGAAAAACGAACTTGCAAATGACCGATTGTGACTGGGGCAGAGTCCCAGCTGAGAAAGCTTGACATAAACACAGAGCTATAATTTCTCAATTGTTTATCTCCCTCCCCCATAATTCCTGCAGCAGTCAACTCTGCAAACTGCGCGGCAGTCGAGGACCCACCAACATGACACTGAACTGAACACACATCTACCACCAGCACTGTACCACCGAGTCACTCTCACTCGTCACGTAGACCATATCAACTTGTTGAGGCAGTAGCAATAGCCATTGTTTGTACACTTAAAAAAACAAAAACAAAGTATACCAAACACCATCAATGCACATTTACACATCATGTCCAGATCTGATCTGACCTCTCGGCACACTCACATACCACACCGCGCGTGAACTTCCTGTTTGTGTCCGAAATAAGCGAGCGCCTGCCAGCGAAGAACAAGCACTGAACTCAGGAAGACCCGGTTGAAAGAGGCTCTCTGCCTCAGAACAGCCTTCGCTCACACTGCAGCAACGTTATTTATTGCTACAGTAGGGAGAGAATGAACGGTTAGTGCATACAGTGAGATTTTGATGGATGCGGCATGAGGAGAAAAAGAAAATGTGAAAAAAGAGATATGGTGGATGAAGTTCAAGGCCACAGATGTCATGGCTTACTCCAGATTCACAGCAGCAACGACAGAAAAGAATACCAGATGGTGTCCGAGGTCAAATTTGTGGCAAATTTCTTTCTACGAAATTTTCCTAAAAATATTCTTCACAAGAAAAAAGCAAAAACAAAACATTGTTCTCTAATTTTGTTTGAATTTTAGGCCTAGTCCACACACAGCCAGATATCAAGGAAACATTCATTTTGGCCTTTCTCCCTCACAAAAACTGTTTAATGTCACTAGAGTCACGCATTTATATAAACTCAGACCAAAGTCTATGTTTAGAAAAATCTCTATATTTGTCTTTCCGTGTGTACATGGGTGAAACTGAGACTTAGAGTCCTGCGTACTCATGAGCCAACATATCCACATGCTCGCTTTGAAATGATCCCCAATCAACATCATCTTGTGTTTTAACTTCATATTCTAATACGATTTAAAAGCAGTTCAACCCACAAAAATGAACCTCCTGGCGCCATGTTTAATCCCTAACAGGAAGTTGTGGTTGTTTTCAAGCAATCTGATTGGCTGACATTGGTTTTAGCTTAGCACTACACCACCCTCTGTGGGTCTGGCGTGTTTAAAACAACACACAGAGGCGTATTTATGCAAGTTAATATGGATGAAAACTTTTCCCAAACAGATTTCATGTGTACAATATTTTTTTTAAACAATGTGACAGATATTTGTTTTCATAAAGACCTGGCTACGTGTGTACAAGGCCTTAGACAGGTTCAGTCTAGATTAATGTCACCAATCAGAGGCGATTTTTCTTCTAGACTATCAGTTTTAGTCTATCCACAGCAAAAATTGGGCTTTGTGACTGGTTACTTAAAGTTACTATTACCTATTTTATGACATTAGATTATGAAAAAAAACCCAAAAAAAACCCCATTTCAGCTGGTTCATGCAGATCAGATTTCATTATAACAAGAAGCCCCTTGATGTCTTTACAAAGCTGCAGATATCCAACAGCCCCAACTTCAGTAACCAAATAAATATAGTAACAATTGCAGCAATAAACTGTTTTTGCATCACATTAAACCCAACCACAAACGCAGCACTCTGTGATATCGGCTTGTCTTTAGTGTAAAAGCACATTGAGTGGAGATAATTCAATTATTTGCTAATAATAGTTAACAATTCAACAAATTGTGATGTAATTTCCAGATACACGTTCTGAATTCAGAGACAAACTGGATGCAGCATCAATGCCGAATATCTTTTTTAAAAATAATACTCAATAAACTTAATTGACCAGTCAGTAACATGACGGTTACTGAGTGGTCATGTTAAAATATGCTATATTTTAATCAGCATATCCCAGCCTGGCAACCCACAGCCTTTGCTTTCTCTGTGAAATTTTTGTACATTTCATCTTATGGAGCTTCAGCAGGAACTTACAACCCTGTAAAAATGTTAATACTGGAACAGGAGCAATCGCAGCACCAACAGGAAGTACGACTTTTAGCAGCTTTACTACGACAATTAGTGTAGCCTTGTCATAAAAAAAGGATCTTCTGCACGTAGCGGAACAGTCATAGTGACAGACTGGTGCATCGCATTGCTACTAGTAAGACTTCAGAAGGAGCTGCTGGTGACATTAAAGCTCTGCCTCGCTATGAGCTGGTGTGGAATGATTCAGAAAACACAAATAAAATAAAAAAAACACACAAACGTTCCTGAACTCTGACGTCGACAGCCACACTGCAAAAACAACTGAACGATTAAACGTTTTAAATTAATTATGTACATCGCTATGTCGTCTGCACGACCACGGAAACATGCACATCGTACATTCAAAGTACCACCAATGACGTGGCCCTGCTTTCAGGTTTGATGGATTTCTTGAAGTTAAGCCAATTACACAAAATAAATCATTTCAACATGATTTTCTGCTTTCCATCTGCAGGAGTCGCTAGAAATCCTCCTGCGAACGCAGCACACAGCAATATGGGGTCGTCTCGATATAATCCTGGTTTTTAGGTATTTAGGTCGAGGAGGCTGCAGCACATCATCACGTAAACTAGGATAAACCTCATGGAGAGCACAAGAGTTGAAAGTGCAGCGGCGGAAAGTAACAAATAGGCCGGAAAGTTTTAGTTTTGCAGTAATAAGACTTTAAATTTGAACCGAATTGACATCTCTGAGCTTTGAAAAAAATTTAAACCAAACAGAGGGGAAAAGAAATTGCGATATTTCTACTGACATCAGTTTTATCTGGAGTAAAACTCATTGTGCAGCAGTTACTGGTAAATTTGCTTGACTTATATGAGCAGATTTATTTTTTTCATCTAAAGTATAATTTCTATTAAAGCATCCTTGAAAGCAGAGATAATAATCAAAACAAACAGTAATTTTCCAATCTTGAACTCAAATTTTTCTCCCAAACAATCTATTTTAGAGGTTTGCTTTTACTTATGAAAGTTTTTAGAACTTAAATTAGTGATTGGATATAAAGTTAATAACAAAACAAAAAGAAAGAAATAAGCAGAAACACGTTATATCCTCACAACTGAAGAAAAAAAGGTTGAGAAATCCTAAACAGAGAGCTATTTCACCCCAACATGGAATGCTGATGCAGCGCTGCATGACGGCTTACCGGTGACAATGTAACGCGCTAGTGTGTGTGCGTGCGGTCATTTGTGATCAAGTCTTTGCTTCACACACACATACACGCAAAATAGATCTCCTGCGAGTGGGAAGAGCAGGGAGCGTTAACCGAGCTTGGTGATCTGTAGGTCTCCTTGTATCCGTACTGAGTCGATTGAGGACAGGGTTTTTACTTTGTGGTAAAAGTCAAAGAGCTGGTGTCCGTCTACGAATATCCGGAAGCGCTGGTGCTCGCAGTGGATCTCAATCTGCAGGAAGGGAAGGAGAGAAAGGAAGCAGATAAGATAAAGGGAAGCAGGGGCAGAAGCCCTCAAAAAATGATGCGAGTTTTAATTTAGCAAATTACATTTCCAGCCGAAAGAAAAACAACTGAAAGGATTCAGACTCAAAAAAGCAGGTTGCAATAAAATTAACTTGGGACAAAACTTATTTGTTTCATTAACTTTTCTCCTCCCCTCGGAAGCCCATTTTCAATAGCTTATTCAGTCTATCCTTTAACCATTTCCAGTTTGTCATGTAGCGACCATAAAATTCACAGCGAGAAAAAAAAATAAATTTCATAGTATAGTATAGCATAGTATTTTTGTTCTGTTTTTTTTAGTGAAAATATCATTGTACACTTGAAATAAGACAAAACTAACTAAAGAACTTTTCAGCAAGATATAGTAGCTTGTTTTAAGCAAATAATTTCATTATATATATATATATATATATATATATATATATATATATATATATATATATATATATATATATACATATAATAAATTTTTTTTAAGTGTGATTCCACTGGCAGATTATTTATAACATGGAAAAAATGTCTTGCAAGTGAAAAAAATCTGCCAGTGGAACTAGTAAAACAAAAGCTGAAATTAGCAAAGCAGTGATGCTAAACATGCAACAAAAGCTTCAACGGAATGGTGTAGATTAAAGTATTTTAAGGTTACTGAATGGTCTAGTCAAAGCACAGACTCACATTTGACTTTGAGTGTGTGGCTAGATTTAAAATTTGTCATTCACATACACTCCATCCTAACTAACTGAGCTCGAGGGATTTTGCACAGAAGAACAGAGAATATTTTTAGTCTCTAAATGTGCAGAGATGGTAGAGACATAACCCACTTGTTCAGTTGCCTCACGATCACAGCAAGTTCAACTTTTGACCAAATACAGTAATAAACACATAAACCACACTGGTAGGCATCCACCCACTCCTTAGACCGGAGGAAGCTTTCCCGGCCAATAACAGGCCTGTTTCCATAAAGAGATCAGCAGGGGGGGAAAAAAAGTCTTTTCACTGTAAAAACCACAGATCATCATGTGTCTGTCCACATGCCTCCACTTTGTTTCAAACAAACAGCTGTAATCTCCAGGCTCCAGCTCCTGACTGCGCACCCACCACAAGCAACCATCGTCTTATCACAGAGACGGCAGCGAGAAGCAGAAAGGAAGCCTGAACACAACGCATGTTAGCATGGATGTTCGGGATAATTTTAAACTCAAACTATTTCTGGCTGATCATGATTCATAATTTATTAGAGCGGAATGAGAGTGAGCATCTGGGCCCTCATGTCTAGCAGTGATGAGTCACAGCAGTTCAACCTGAAGCGTCCCTCTCTCCCTCTCTCCCTCCGCCCCCCAGCACAGAATTCATCCTATATCGGAGCAGCTAATGCTGTTTTTGTAAACACACCACTGCACACATGCAGGCTGTTAACATTAGACACACGTGACGGCGCACAGGGTTTCTGCCGTTTGTTTCGGTTTTAATGCTGCAAGGACCGAGGATCGTCTCGTGTATTAAAGATGCACCGATCGAAGATCTTCCAGACAATTTTTGATCACTGATTTTGATAGGTAACCAACAGAAATGACCAATTTTATCCGATACCAATGAAAGTTTCTACCGTTTTTAGCCAACATAAGTCTCTGTTTGCTCAAATGTAGAGTCAGGAAGAGACCGTGACCTGAACTGTGAGATTTCCAAAACACAGCCAACATTTCTTTATCCAGTTTGCTGACTAATACAACTGGATTCTTCAAAAATAGATGAAACCTAGCAACGTCACTTTAGTAGATTCTACTTCCCGTTACCTTCTGTTGCCTAAAGGGCTTGACAGGATGGTGACGTCGACCCGTCTCCATTCCTTTCCTACGTAATTTGCATGATAACAGGCGCTTCCCCTCCTCCAGCTGAGCAACCAGTTCAGTTGTTTTCAAACATAAAATCCATCTTCCTTCCAGGAAGCGTTCAACAGCCTTCATGTTTTCTCATGTTTTTAAACACTTCACTGATACAGAAAGGGTCTTCTTTCCACTTCCACACTGAAGAGTGTTGTTTGAACTACCTGCTAATGTTTATGTGCGATTCGTTCAATGATTTGAAAAAAAGAGATCAGATTTCTTTATAAAAGTCAAGGCATGTCAAATGTAAAATGTTCAATTTCAGTCTTTAGGAGCCTAAAAAGGAACAATTGTCATTTTGTGTCATCAGCACATACACTCCCTAAATTCTGTCTCGGTCTTTGGTTCTGGTATTTGATCCCCTGACCTCCAAGTTTGGGAAACACCCGGCAGATCTCTGGGACTACCTCTTCTTATGTTGAGATACTAACAGCAAAGAAGCTCTTACCCTAAAAGGCTGGTCAGGGATGAAAGGGAAGTAGGCGGTGGAAGCTTCCTCATCCGTCCATTTCCCTGAGACGCGGGCGCGCCGCAGAAACTGCCGGTTGCTGAAGCTAGCGGTGAGTTTCAGGGCCACGTCGAACGGCGGGTCATCCTTTTCCGAATCCCGTCCGCAGATCAGGCTGACGTCGAAGCTGAGGAGACAATAAAACATGTTGGAGTCGGACAGTAGATCCAAAAATGGACTATTATATTGGAACTTCTGCAAAAGAGCCTTGAAATTTATTTAGTTTGTAATCGTCCCAGGTTATCCAACGTCTTCCCTTACGCTCCCCATTTAAGGAAATGGCTCTAGGTGTCACATCATATTTATTCCCCGTGAAAACATGCTAAACAATTACATAACATACGTTTCTCACACTGAATGCAATTAGACCACTTCAATAAAAGATGCATTCATCTCTAGGCTTTTTACTCATCTTCACCATTGGGGGCAATAAAAGTGTCCACGTCTGTAGCTAATCTGGGATGAGACATATGAATAATTCTGCTGTTGCTGTCTAAGGGCAAACCATGAGTGTGTGTGTTAATTATGCATAATCCCTCATGCTACAGTTTCTGTTTATCCTCCCTCCCCTGCAGCTGTGCAGCTCATACATGCTCAAGCATCTCATCCTTGCTGCAAACTTTCCAAGATGCAACAAAAGATTTAAAAAAAAGAAGAAGAAAAAAGCAAAACAAAGACAGCTTGTTGGAGCAGCTCTTATTTTTCACATGAACTTTGGACTCTGAATTCTCTTCCAGCAGCAGGAAAGATGAGGTCATGGGGAGGATTCCTTTCCCCCTTTCAAATTCAACACAAGTCTCCATGAAGGGTAAAAGACACACCCAAACAAAATCTGCCTCACTGGGGTTCTTATTCCTCATATTTTCCCCTACTGCCCCCCCTTTTTCTGTTCTTCCTGCTGGTGAGGAAACGCCCTGTCTCTGCATATTTAAAGCCCCACTGCCCTCACGAAGTGGATGTACAAGTTTGACAAAGTGAAAAAAAAAAGCATTTTATCTGAGACATCAATCAGACTTGTATTCAGAGTATTACAGACATGCAGAGGTAGGACTGAGCCTGCCGCTTCGAGGCCTTATCTCACCTGTGTGGCTCCAGGTCGATGATGCCCATCACTATGATCTTCTTCCCCGGCCGCATTCCGCCGCGGATGCGCCCGCTGAAAGGCACCGTCTGAGCACAACACCCCACCACCACCACCACATCCACCCAAACAAATACATAAATCAAACACCGGGGTATGATGACACACTCTTCAAAGCCCGACTCAAACAATGGTACTGGGGGCGTGTGGAGGTGCGGTGTGTGTGTGTGTGTGGGGGGGGGGGATTTCTTACCAAAAGACGGGATAAATCCTCCTTGTCGGGTGAGATCAGACCGGGGTTCTCCAGTGAGTCGTTCAGCGTGTGATCCCCGTCCATGTTCTTGGAAAAGACGCCAGAACACAAATCAGGAGCCGACACGCGAGCGGACCGAGGTCAGAGACCCGCCCGTGAGGCTGCGGGCCTAACTGTGTGATCAATAATTGATAATTGTTGTGGCCTGGCTACGCGGTTCGCAACGATGACGATCTGGCGGGTTTAGAGAGCTGATTGAGTGCTGAGCGGCGTAGGGTGAAGGCATGCCACCACAACCGGGCTGGATCTCCTCATTTCCTCCCCCTAGCAGCCCCACGCATGGGATGATAGTTGGATGAAAGAGGAGTGCCGCCCCCCCCCCGCCCCGCCCCCGCCCCCCCCCCCTCGCCCCCCCCCCGAGGGGGT
>CAEFZX010010900.1:0-38426 GCA_903066825.1 Alfaro cultratus
GGGAAATTTTAAAGGAAATTTCCAAAGGATTTCCTCAAAAAAGCCAGGTAGTACCGCGAGTTCTACCAGGCTGCTTTTCTACTCGCGCTGTAGTAAAGAGACGAATGTTTCCATACTGTGACACCCCAACCAGATGCTCATTTTACAGCTTCCCCTATCTGGTGTCAACAACCCTAGACTGAGTTACTGCTGCTCGCTGTCAACAGTAGGTGACAAGCTGAGTCCCATCTCAGCTGCCATCATTTATTACCCTTATTATGCTGAAAAGGGTCAACTTGGAGTCACAAAACAGGATTTCTTGCCTTAGAATGGAATTTCGTTGGCAAACTTAAAGGTGTGCTGTGTAAGCAGTTTCTTTTTCCAGCAAGTACTCGGGGCTTATATGGTGTTTTTAAAGCACTGCAGTTGACAGAACCGTGAAATGTGGATTCTTGCATTTGAGGAAATGTACCTATTAAAAACAGAGCACATTGTTTTGATGGATACATCCAGACGGATTTAAGGTCTTTCATACCTTTAAAAGTAAAATAGTAAAATATTATCTATACTGACTATCTGAAATCATATTTGGCTAGACTTGTTCTACTAAATTTAATTCAAATTGTTGCTCCTTATGCTTTCTTTATTAAAAAGAAGTCCAGGTTAAGCCCAGCATCTACATCGCTTGTTGCTTTTGGTGGCGATTTGGTACTAAAACATATAAAATCCAATTAAGCCTAAAGTCGTAAGAGCTGCTGTGGGTTTGCAATATTTAGAAAATTGGAAACATCTCATTTCTAACATTTTACGTAATCTATATATCTAGTAATTTAGCAGTAGAAATGTTTTTGAATTGAGAAAGTTACTTATTTTGTCAATATATGGTGTACAATTAAAATGCAATTAAGTGGAATTAATTATTTGCAGATTAATCCCAAGTAACTAAGTTAGAAATGTAATCGACTGAGTTGTTTGTGGATGTTGCTTGCGTGTCAGATTTATAGGTGTACCAGAAACATGCAAATAAAAATAAATAAATAAAATTTATGTAAGCGCTTAATCACATTTTGAAATGTATCGAAATAATCAATCAAGCCATAATATAATTATATATACCGCTTTGCTGTAACTATATTATGAGTTTGACTGCAACCGCAAGAATGTTGTTCATGATTGGTGTTAACATTTTCTAAATGGAAAAGTATAACTTGACCATGTAAAAACATCTTTCATATCCACAACTATTAAAATGTATGTAGCTCATTGTGAATGTTTTTATGACAAAGTATCGCCGCTCTGGATAGTGTTATCATTTCATTAGCTTGTCCTTACATTTATTTCCTGTGGGCTTTTTGTTTTGACTGAACCAGAGACTGATTCATCTGTCCAAGCTGAGATCTGAGTAGATATTTACTCAATATATCAGCTCAAAAGTCTCTGAGTTATGTCTGATGTTTTCTAATAATCAGAGGGCATACTAGCTCCATTTGGCATTGGCATGTGCCATGTTATGAAAATATATTTTCATAACAAAGTATAAAGTGGAAGCCGATGACTTGCAGGTTATTTCTGTGCAGTCAGTACTTATTTCCCTTTCAGATTTAATTGAATAGGACAGTCTCAGAAGCACATAATCAGGGGAGTAAAGGCATTGTGCCCTTAGAAATCAGAATACATTTAGAGAGTTTGCTTTCACATTCTTGTTAGTTTTGTGTTCAGGTCAATGTCTCTGCACCTCCTTTTGACACAGACGTCACACTGTATGTAACGTCTTTTGTAGGTTTGATTTTCTGTTCCCAAGTTTTTGCTTTGAACACAACTCTAACCCAAAGAAAGACTCTCTCATCAGACTGTGAGCTGACGAGACCAGCTGATGCACAGTATTTGGTCCATGTGAAAAAGAAAAGGCAAATTTATCGCAATATTTTGAGGGAAAGCTATTTTTTCCACAAGTAAAAGTTTCACATATCACAGACTGAGTTTTAAGGAATCTGAATTCAATCTGAATCTGAAATGAAACAAAACTGAGGATGGTCCTTTTTGTGTTTTCAGAAATAGATCTTCTGTCTCTCTGTGGCCGTTTGTATTTTTATTGGATACCCAAGGTATTGGAACACAAACAAATTAAAAGTGGCCGAGTCCTTATTCAATTCAAAAATTAAAATACAAAATCACTTCATCTGTCCCAAAGGGAAGTTGAACATTGTCATAACTCGTATCATCCAAGTATCTTCAGAATGTTTTTGTGGGTAATGATGCTACGAGCAGGAAGCATTTTAGGTAGCAGTTAGTCTTGCAACATATTTGAAGAGGACTCTGAGCGAAGTATGTTAGTGCATGAAAGGTTCATGACTGACATAACGTGCTAACACCGATGCTTGGAAATTGACTTGTTGGGTTAACAACTCAATAACTTCTTCCTGTCATACTTCAAAATAAGACTCCTTAAAAAGTCTTATAAGTCTGGGAAACACCTTAAACGTATTTTACTAGGCAGAATAAAAAATAACTAGCATTCATGGCAGATCTGATTATGCTCTTTAATGTTGTTTAATGTTTATCTTCTGTAGCAGCTTAGCTTCCAGGCGTAAAATCTTTATGTTTGCATGAATCGATTTGTGAATTAGACAACTATCTAACAAAATACTGCATTGTTTTAGTTGTCAGAGAGGGGAAAAGTGTTTTCTGTGCACCAGTTTCAGATTTTACAGACTTGTTGATGCAAAGAAACCACTTTATGTTGGTCAGTTTCCACTTGTATAGACGTACTGATTTATCCGTATAAAGTTTTACACTAAGACATCACATCATAGCAACACTGTTTTCTTTTAAATTTGAATGCAGCTGTGATTAAGCGGAGAAGATTTCAATCTGTTTTGCCAAAATGTACATAACTTTTGATTTGACACACATCTCCTCATCTGCTGTTAAATAAGCTCAAAAGAATATAAGTTATATATCTTTTTTACATCTTCTGCTTTAGCTTAGGAGGTCAACTTACGTCATTGTGGAGTATTGAATATTAATTATACATGTAAATTTTGAGGGCCTCTTTTCAGGCTTGTTGTTTACCAAGCTTCCTTTTTTCTGTCCTTACTACATTTAGCTCCTGAGAGTTTTATAAAGTGCTAGTTCTGGCATTAGGCTAGAGCAATAAATAACACAACTTAAAAAAGAAGCTCTTTTTGAACTCTTATGACCTTTTCTCATCTCAAACAATCTTTTTTAACACTGTTCATTGTTACTCTAAAAAGCATTCATACTTTCCTGCCTCCATTCTCTGGTTTTGTCCCAGCGGACCCAAGCTAGATCTTTGTGCAAATTGGGTCTGACTGAAACAGGACATTCTCAATCTGTTCATACCGTCTGTTTCTGATTTGCAATGTTGAGCCACATTGATTGCTGAAATGGTGCACAACTCTGCTCTTGGGAGCATTGGCATGTGCCATATATGAAAGTCATGCTGATATCCAGACCAGCTTTGAATATAGGCCATTTGTTTTCAGTGAAATTATAATAAAAATAATAATTAAAAAAAATCCCACAAGCATAGTGGATGTAGTCAGCACTGACGTAGAAATATGGCTTCTGATTACATCCTGATTTAAAAGTTGGAGTCAAGGGAGGTAAATTAGCCTCCATTTATAACCATTTTCATCTTTCCAGACCTCCGTTTGACGACACGAGTAAGTGATTACTGTAAATCATTTTTACAGCTTTAAAATACCTTCTTGATGACATCAAATACTAGGAGGACTGATAAAGCGAGGGGCTGAAGAGAAATATTCTCCACACCTGCTTTTTGTTAGGCCAATATGTAATGTTCGGAAAGAAAAAGGCTTCAAAGTTGTTAGAAAAATTAGCCCCAGGGGTATCTGTTGGTCCGTCACTGTATCATCATCATGGGAACAGAAACGAGTCATATTCACCACTTTTTCCATGCTGTACAAGCAGTCTCAAAGCCTTTTGACTTTTATGTAGACATGATGGACATTTCAAGCTGTAACAAATGCTGTCTGCTGTTCAGTTTTATCTGTTGATGCAAAAATAAATTCTATTTTTAATTCCCATGAGGCTGAAGGTGATGAATAAACTAAAGGTGTGAAAACAATACTCATACTCTGTGGGGCAAAGGGTTCAGCATTACTTTGTTTTTCTTCTTTTCCTTTTGCTTTTTTGATTAAAACATTTGTATAAAAAGGAGAAAATAAGACAAAAATGTATATTTGTTTTGATTAACCCACAAAACTAACATACACCATGTTGTCACTTTGGCCAGACAATAGAAACCAAAAAAGTAAAGCAATAAAATGTAAGAAGAAAAAAACTATATATATATATATACTCTTTTTATTTAAAAAAGAATTGATACAACCATGTAGTAATGGTAAAAAGTACAATGCCTGGTTATAATTTTAAATAGCTTATACATATCTAAGGTTTAAGGCATGTACTTCTTTTTTTTTTTTTTTTTTTACAAACATTACATCATATTTGTGTGACAAATAATGACATGTTGGAAATTGTGGTTCTGTGCACTCGAGGTTAAATTTAAATAATTAATATGTTTAAACTCAAACTCAGTTCATGAAATTTTGATGCATTTATTTAGCAGGGAAAAGACAGATATTTCTGTCTAATCTGTCAAACATTAACAAGAAAAAACTGTCCGATTTCAGCTGCTGGCTGATTTATTGGTTGCATCACTATTCATAGGAAGGGATTTTTAAATCAAGCACTGTGTCTTTTCATATTCAAAAACTTGCCAGTTAAAATAAAAGAAAATGAAAAACTATTATATTGAAAACAACTGTGTTTTTCTTCTTTCATCTCCAACCAAATTTCTTTTCAGATTTACTGCTGTAGCTTAAAAAAATCCCTAAAGCCAGTCTGAAATATATTGTGACTCAGATAAGCTAGAGTAATGTTTTGCTCATTTTTTTCTGTCACTGATTGTCCTTTTGTTTTTCAGTCATGTTGCAACCCTTTGAATACGACCCAAATGAAAAAAGTAAGCATAAGTTTATGGTCCAGTCCATGCTAGCGCCTCCTGACATGACTGACATGGAGGGAGTGGTAAGTGTTTCTCATCATTCTTTGGTTGTAGTTTGGGAATATTTGCTCAAATACTTTCTGTATATCTAAACTGTTTCTGCATTTTCTTGTTCTGCAAACTTGGAAAACACATTAAAAACACTTAAACCATTACAGTATCATTTTTGTTTCTGGCTGGCCTTTTCACTGTAAATCATTAAGATAAAAAAGATTCTGAAGTTTTCTTAGTCATGTTTTTGCTGATTGTTTACATCATTGCCTGTTGTACATCAATAGGCAAAATATCTAATAGAACAGCTAGAAAAACAGAGATGGACACTAAACTGGTTGTATGTATTTAACTTTTCAAAGGCTAAATAATTTTGAAGATTTAGTACTTTCAGAAGAAGTGGAATCTCATTTTAGAATGATTGAAACAGTTTATGATTTCAAATTTAAAAGGCTTTTAAGACATCTGTTTTTACTTTGAGAGTTTTGCAAATTTAAAAGTTTTCTATATGACAAGGTTTATCTTGATAAATAAAGCATTAATGTGGGATTATTATCTAAATTTTTATCTTATATTTACTAAAAGTGCATGACTCTATTTAAAATGGAGTATTCATGTTCATCTTTCAAGTTTTAAGACTTGTTACCTTTCTCTCACAATAAAAAGTGAAATTCTATAGGAATCTGTAGGGATTGACTTACTTCTATCTTTTTATGTTTTCACACCGTTAAATGAGCTCCTTGATTTTCCATCAAGCTTTGCTAAATTGTCAACTTTATTCCACAGAGGGAAAATTGTGACTCAGATCTGCCAAACTTTTCTAAATCTTACTCCTCAAACTAAACAAGTATGTCAGTATGAACATGTCTGTCATTTTTATTATTAGGCTCAACAAATGTAAAATAAAAAAAAACAGTGACATCGGCGGATTTTCAAACCTTTGCTGTGGTAGATGTGATTGGTTTCTCACGCAAGTATCACCCAAAATTAAGGAAATCGCGGCCGATTTATCTCTTCATTCAAACTTAGCAGAAGCGCTATATGAAAAATTAGCTCCATTGTTAGCACATTAGCAGAAGTGTCAACCATTGCAAATTATAATTTTAATACTAAGACTAAATTTGTGCTTTTGATAAACAAAACACAAATTTTGTTTGTCACTTCTGGGCATCATGAACTGGTTCAAATAAATAAAAATATCTATTATTAATGTCACTAAATATTAATATTAATCTATTTTTATGTTTTTGTTATGGTACAAGTATATATATTTTATTTTAAATCTGTCTAATATATTCTTGGTGAAATAAGTGATTTTTAACAGTCTGTGTCTGTAATAATAACTCTGGTTATTTATTATATTAATTGTTTAATAAGCCTTTAGCTTATTAGGAGACATGTTATCTAATAACACAAGTTTCTTATAGACTTTATAGTAAAAACATTCCCTATGTTTTTCTGTCTGCAGTGGAAAGAAGCAAAGCCAGAGGAGTTGATGGACTCGAAGCTGAGATGTGTTTTTGAGATGCCAATGGAGAATGAAAAAATGGTGAGCTCTTGTACTTTTTGCTTTGCTTTATTGTGCATGCTGATTGTGTCATTACATATAATTCAAACTGTTGTACCACGGTATATTTTTATTTAACATTTCTTTATTTCCAGCACATTTGCAACACTTAATATATACTTTTTACAAGGAGAGGCTGCATATTTATTTTCTTTTTGCGCTCTCAGGTTTCTTTTTCAAAATTACAAGTTCTGGTTGTCAATTATTTTTTCCATTTTCTCTTGTGTTTCTTCACCTTTTCTTGCAACAACCACAAAACAGCCTTTAAGAAAGTCACTTTGTTTTAGTCTTACATGTAGTTTATTTTTGTTGTGGTTCTTCCTTGGCCACCTGATTCCGTTCAGCTGTAGACACAGCATTTCATCAGAGATAGCAGCTTAGTCTAACAGCTTCATTCACACAGGGAGCAAAAACAACCTTCAGTAGTTGTTTTGAATTAGTTATGACCTACATGAGACATTTGCTGGGCTCCCAGTAGGGGCTGTGTGCCATGGAGTGTTTAAGGCAGACATAATGGTGATGGAAACCAGCTTGATCCTCTTATGAAAGGCACTCCTGGGTGAACTCCCCTACAAAGGTGTCTATGTCTTTCCACCGTTGTAAGTGGACAGTATTAAAGTTCCCAAATGTAAACAGATGGTTCTAACTTCGTGCCAGGTGACTAAGACGTTGTTGGGAATCTCAGTGTAAACATTTTAGCACCAGTTTACTGATTGCATCAACTCTCCATAACCCACTTACAGTATGATATGGAGTCCAATAAGATGTCGTCGAGCTTGCTGAAGTCAGAGTCATCTGCGCTGCCCGTGAAGTCGCTGAGCTCCACCCTGGACGACGGAGAAGTAAAAAAGATCATGGAGGAGTGCAAGAGGCTGCAGATGGAGGCTCAAAGGCTACGGGAAGAAAACAAACAGATTAGAGTGAGTAAAACAACTCAAAAGACAAGAATTACTTTATTCCTTCTTGTCCTCCTTGTTTCTCTTGTCCATTTCTCAAAGGCTCACAAGTCAATAGATAGACAGAAAACTTCAGTTTGTTCAATTCAAAAAAGACTTTATTGAGCCCAAGGGGAAATTAAATAAAGTTAAAACATATTTGGCTAAAATGTTGTTTTAATTGTGCTTTAAAATGTATTCTTTTTTGAAGAATGTGATTGCTTATCTCCTCAAACGTACAATTTGACCAATAAAACCACTCGTTATTTAGACGGGGACATCCAGTCTAAATAATGAACATTGTTGGTTTTTCAAACCAGTGTCTCAAATGATAAAATATGTTTGGATGCTTCTGATCAACCAGCTCAGTTATTTAAAGGATTTAAAGTTGGTTTCAAACGCTGAACTCCATTAATGTTAAGTTTCTCCAAGTCTATCTTAGTCTTTTTTCAACATTTCTAAGGAAAATTCTTGACATTTGTCCTTCCATCAAGATCATTTCAAATAAGATCTTTGCTAGCATTAGATCAGCTAAAGGGATCTTTTAGATCTGTCTTATGTTCTTTTTTGTTTTTAAGGGATAGTTTTTCCACTTTTATTAATGACATTCTGAGTGTCAATCCAAGAAATGTCAAGTTATTTATGTATATATATATATATATATATATAAACACTTGACTGATAAGCAAAAAAAAATGTATGTGAAACACTTTGTTTAAATATATTTTTTTGTTTATTTTTGCTTGTTTTCAGTAAACTAAACAATGTTTCATTGCTGAAATAATCCATAAGTCATATTCAGATATTGCTAAGAGAAGGTCTTGTCATATTTATGCAGCCGACTATTTTAGTAATTGATTAATCAATTAATCTGATAATTGGATAAAAACTTTGGCAGTCTGTACAGTTTTCACCTAACTCTTTGACACAACATTAGAAACACATTAAAAGATGGAAATAAACAAATAATTCAATTGCTTTTTAAATAAGAAAATAATTTATTGCTTAAAATGCAATAACAGTATTCCTTTAGTTTATGTTTTATTATTTGCAGCAAAGGATGCATCATAAGCTATAAAAAACACATCAATATAAGAATAGTTTGGCCCTTTCCTTTTGAGTGATTATTTTTTGGATTCACTAACTAATAAATAGAGAGAGTTTTTTTAATAATGTTAATCAGGTGAAACTAAAACTATGCCACTTGATAAGTTTTGGGTAGAACATATTTTTAGATAAGTGGTTTTTTTTTTTAATCTTAAATTCAAAATCTACATATTTTTCCTACAATTTTGGTATTTTTACTGCTCTGTGTATGTTGCTCCTTCAGAAAATGGCTTTTTCTTTGGATCTGTACGCTCAAAATAATGATTAATCAATTACTAAACTAGTTATTTCAACAATCGATTAATCAAGATTAATAAAGATTAATCTGATTAATCCGATTAATTGTTTCAGCCCCAATCTGGAGTGTCTGAGAAATCATGAAAGCAACTTAATAAGCCTCGTGTGCTGCGTATAAAACCAAAAGGCAGAAATGAATCCTGTATCCTAAATGAAAGACAGATTAAACAAATAAACTTTTCTTCAAAAGTTTATATGACTTCAATAAACCGTCATTTTGGTACTGATTAATAATCACGGTAAAGTGAAGCAAATGAATTAGCTTGTTGAGTAAAAGAAAGCGGAGAGCCCTCCACCCTTCGACAGCTATTCAAAGCCCAGTTTTGCAATAAGTACGGTAATTTAAATCAATGAGCCTGCTATCAGTCACAACTATCAATGAGGTAAGGTTTGAAAAGGAGTTCTGTGAAAGTCGGGCTGGGCATGAGTCACACACGCTCCCACCAGGCTGCCAAGAAAGAGTCGGCCTCCTCTAACATCACCACCATCCTTCCCCTTTAAGGTTTTGCCAGAGGCAGAGTGATTGTTGGCTGGTCCTGCGGCTCAGATTAAACTAACAGAGCGCCCCGACCCCTCCCCACCCGCTGCTGGGAAATGAAGTGTGTTAAAGCCTGGCGCCTTGTGTGTTCCTCAGGGGATTGGGTCGGATGAAACTTTAAGCAGATCCTATTTCTTTGAGCTGATAAATAAACTCTTTTCTAGGGCTGGGCGATATGATTTAAAAAAATATCGGATCTGATTTTTTTTTCTCTTCTTTCTTTTCCAGAACGAAAGTTACAGAAAATGTTTTCAAAAAGTGGCTTTCATTTTAATAATTCTTTCTGTGGGTTGTCCCACAGAGTATTAGGGCCAGATTACGAGAATTTTTGTTTAATTATGAGAATATACTGGGGGCAATAGAGGCGATATGGACTTAAATTTTTATCACAATATTTTGTGGTGATAATGTGACCATAAGAACTATTTATTATTTCTTTTTTACCTAACTGTATGGCTGTGACTACATCAATACATCAATCAGACCTCTGAAAACATGAAAAACATGTCCATTCATAATACATTTCTTTAGGACACCAACCACATAAAGAAGTGTGAATTAAATGCACACAGTAACTGCATTTAAACATATTTTCAATTTTATTTATATTTATTGATTCTGTTGTTGAACAGTGGAGAAAATAAACTAACAATATTGACAATACAGACAGTTTTGGAGGGTTTTAACTATTGTTAATTGGCATTTTATTGTGACGATGCACCAAAATTCATAGAAATTTATCACGATAAATAAACAATGCAATAAATGCCCACCCCAGTCATAATATTAGCAGAAAAACTATCTCAAAATTATGATAAAAAAGATGTTTTAATTAGAAAAAAATCTTTATTATCAAGATCTGATGTGACCTCCTCAGTTTGTGTCAATCTTTTAAAATAATTGAATTCAGATAATAATTTGATTCTGTTGTTAAAATATGAAGTTTTTCTATTAAGTATATTCTTAATACTAAATTGTCTATAAAACTTTTACCAAAGTATAGCTTCACAAAATGCTCAGGATTCCTCATTTTAGTTTTTGTTGTTTTGTGTCAGAGTTCTCATAAAATTACGAATTAAATTATTTTGCTAATATTATAACTTTACTCTTGTAATTAATAAAAATAATTGCAGCCTGGCCCTAACATTTTGTTGTAGAGTTGAAGTAAATAGAAGATGTACAAGACACTTGTCAAATAAAATGGCGGCTTTGGGCATGCTGACATCACTCTGAACTATGGAAACCCAAAGAGGACATTAGTTTTTCCAAAAAATAAAACTTCAAAAACAGAAAATTCAATGAGTCAATAAAATCCATTCATTACCCAACTTATTAACAAACTGGACATTTTTTTTTAACCTCTTCCTCCATTTCTCTTCCTCCTCCAACCTTATGCAGGAAGATGATGGTTTCCGGATGAGGAAGAGCAACATCATGTCATCCCAGCATGCCTCAGGCTCCATGAAGAGGGAGGAAGGTTTGAGTGCCCGCTCCGTGGCCCTCATCCTCCTCTTCTTCATCGTCGGCGTCATCGTGGGGAAGTTGGTGTTGTAGAGCGCAGCACTTCAGTCAGCCGCAGCATGCTTTCATGGTGGATGAAAATACACACAGGATTTGGGATTTTTGGATCAGAATGCCATATTTGCTGATTGGGGTGGGGGTGGGTGGGACGGGGTGGTACTAGTTTTGATTCAGTCCCATTTATGTAAAAAATTTAAATTTAAAACGGTAATCTATGAGAGAAAAAGAGGGAAAAAATGACTCATCTTAAGAACAAGCACCTCTGTAATCATTGCATAATCCTTCTGGCCTTCTTCCCAAAGTTTCATGTATTCAGATGATTTGTTTCAGGGGCTTGTGGGGAAACAGATTCGTAATTTAACTGGTAATTCAGTTCAGTGAGACTTCTAACAACGAGCGAGATAGCGTCGATGCGACCAGGTCAGATTGCGAATGCAGCTGTGCGAATGTCGTTTTATTTGATTAGACTGTCATTTCTTTTTCTAATTGATGCACGCCAGAGCCAATCTTCTCCGACATGTGACGACTCCACCGCACAGTAAATCCTGCTTTTCCTTCCGGTGAAACCCTGTTTTTAAAGGCAGGGAGCACCCAAAAGGTCAGGGGTCGCGCACAGGGCTACAACAGAGTCTTCTTCAGTCGAAGGCTTTGTAAAATCTCGTCTTTGATTGTGGAACAGCTTTGATGTGTGTAAGAAACACTACAACGGGTGTTTTATTTCCTCATGCCCTTTTCATTTTTTGTTGCCCTAATTTATTCTCGCCACCTGTCAATCACTGCTCACCACATCCTCACTTGTCAGAGGAGGATATTTGCATGCGTTCACACGAGTGTTGCATCTGAACTTTTGAATCTAATTTAATTGCTTTTGTCATTTGACTGTAGATTTGCACAATTTAATTGCTGTTTTTTTCTCCTTCTTTCTCCTTTGTTCTTTTTTTCTTGCAGTTTTTTTTGTTTTATGTTATATATGTTTTTTCTTTGGTAGGAGGTAAAACAGTCAAAAGTATTTCAGCAAACTGAAGTGACATTTGGATCGTTTCTGTAAATCGATATGAAAGCTTTGCCTTGTGACCTGTTGGGGCAAGTTATTCTCAGGCCAAGATGGAGGTACAATTACAGTACATAATAGACTGAAGGAGATCAAATGGCTTTCCCTGACATCAGCAGGATCAGAGTCCTGAATGTGAGGGGAAAACTACTTTTTTCAGCTCTTGTTTTCCTCCATCTCATTGTGACATTTGTTGACATTCTGTCTTATTTCTGGCAAATTGCATGTTAAAAAACCCCCAAAAATACACACCTTTGTTGAGTTTTTTTTTAAGTTATTTTTGTAAATTCATCTCTGCATTGCATCACAAACATTATAATGCACTAAACTGAAAAGGATCACTGATTCTTCTGCAGCTGATGTCTGAATCGGCAGCAGAGAATGAATGCAGTCGGGCTATAACTTGGGGGACCATGTTCACAAATCATCTTCAAATTCATTTTCTGTGGTAGACGAGTGTCCTTTAGTTGTCGTTCTTCGAAGGAAAAATAAGCCGCTGGTGATATTTATCTTCATCTGTACAAATTAAATAATCAGTAAAAGGTTGACAAAAACTTTCTTTCAGTTCACATTTGCTGAGAAATAAAGAAAATGTCTGAAATGTTCTATGTTTTTCTTCTGTTGAGTGGAGGGAAAGTTGGTATGGATCTGATTGGTGGGTAAGTAAGCGGAAATAAACATGAGTTTGTGTTTTTACTGTATCTCTGTGAGGTTTTTGGGTTGAGGATCACTTTCTGCTTTGGAGGGAGGGCAGAGCAGACCAGAGCTACAGTTCAGTCTCTAGTGTTTCCACAAAGTTCTTTAGTGCTATCCAGTTTGGGGCATCCAAAATATTTGGCACTTTTAAAAACGCTAGATTATAACTTGGTAATCAAATGTGTGAATTTGACTCTGATGCTGTAAATTTCACCGTATGGGACTGACCAAATAAAGCAGTTATGTGTGAACACTAACGGATTTGGGCCTGGTTGTAAGATGTTCTATGCTGAACCTTCCTGAAGTCTCCGAACATCACCGTGATCATTGTAAGCACTCAAGAAACTGTTTTGTATGTATATAAATAAAAAGTCTATCTGAGAAGATGATTAAAATTCTTAGTCGAGTAGTCTGGTGTAAAGAAAAAAAACAAATAAACAACCCGAAGTGGTTGGACTATGTAGCATCTTAATAAATTAAATGAATAAAGCTTCTTCCTAAATGTGTGAAGTTATTCTCTGTTAAACGTTGAAGCTTTATTACTGATTCAGAACACCACAAACTAATTTTTAGTTTTAAAAAAAAAGTTATGTGAAGAGAGATTATTATGGAAATAGACACAGCACTTAAAGAAAGTTTGCTAATTAACAGTACTAAGTGAGCTCAAAATGTTTTTCTAAGCTTATTTTTTGTTGTTGTGATCGATAAAACTCATGAAATACTGAGCCAGATTTTGCTGGAGGTTTCTTCCTGTTAAAATCAGATTTTAACAGCATTTTTTTTTTTTTTTAGAATCATTGATTTTTACATTTTTTAGTTACAGCATTTTTAAATAAGAGTTAAGTACAATTTTTTTCCTCCAAAGGAAATGCTTTTTTTTCCCTTTTCATTATCCATTGCAATATACCCCTTTCTTGGTTGAAAAAAAAAAAAGAATACTTGAATTAATCAACTTTTTAGTAAAGTTTTAATCTACTGAAATGCACCTGTAACCATCGGTATCCCTGGAATTACATTAATGGAAAAATGATACAAGCACATAGCATTCAATAGGTATTACACTGAGAGTCAATAAGGAAGATAGAAATAAAATGTCAGTCCTTTTAAACAGGTTTGTAGCTTAGATTTGAAGGCAGCAACAAATTCATACTAACATGTTTAATATTTATTTTTTTTAAAATATAATGAAAATTAGTTTTTGTTGAATTTGAAGAATGGTTGATCCCTGATCCAGCCTTTGGTAGCTAATATTCATAATGTCAGCTAGTTTCAGGAGTCCAATTCTTAATTACGGTAATGTCAATAAAAAATATAGTTTTTGAGGACTTAGGAAACTTCAAATATGTGAATATAACATGCAATTTAAAAAATGAGAGTAAGGAATAAAAATTAACAGATCATTAACTGACTTCCCCCAGTGACTTGCAGCCAGTACCGTTTGTGCCCAAGCCGCTTTGCTGGTTGTTCCTTCCAGTTTGATTTGGCAGAACCACAATCTGCAGTGGATTTGATGGTAAAATATTTACAGCTGCAAGCAAATTAATCACTGCTTAAAATTTTACTCAGTCAGTTGTGGTTTTGAGAAAATATAAATTTCTGTAAATCACCCAGAGTTATTGCATGAGTAGCAACCACACAATGTTTCTGTGTGTACCTCCTGGATGAAGGCGGCACAGCTGAGGTTGGGTCAGGAAACTGCCCTCCTGGGCCAGTAGCTCCTCGGCTGTTTGCCTTGGCTTGACTAGAGCACAGCTGCAAACACCACTATTACTTTATGCTCTTATAGTCAATTTGGAAAGAATCTATTTTCAAAATAAATTGCTGGAGAATGCTTGAAATTGCTGAGAAGATGAAAACGATGGGTTTGTGGTTTAAGTCTCACTTGAAGGAAAAGTTAAGTTCAATATGAGTTTCAAAATTCAAGCCTGTGACTTTAACAGAAGATTGTAACCATGGTAAAACATAAAATTTGAACAAGGTTAAACATGTAATATGCAAATTGCAATAATTGTGTTTCTTTTTTTTACTCTGCATAAAACCCAGTCAACCAGGTTTATACATACACTTCAAAAATGCAAAATCTCACCAAGTATGTTTGTCTACTTTATAGCTCAAATAACTCAGTGCACTTGAAATAAGACAAAACTAACTTACAAGTAACGTCAGCAAGAAATAGGAGCTTATATTAAGTCAATAAATTCTTGAATATTGACAAAAAAGGTAAAATAATGCCAGATTATTTTACCTGTAAGAAAAATGTCTAGTTATAAGTGAAAATATCTGCCAGTGAAACTTTTGCTTTCTTGTTTTGTCAATATTAAGATTGATTTAAGAGAAGTTCTTATGTCCGGCTGAAAAGGTATTTGTTGGTTAGTTTTGTCTTATTTCAAATGTATGAAGATATTTGCACATGAAATTTGACCAAAGCTACTTTGTGTATTTGCAGTGTAATATTTATGCAACATTACAAAAACACAAAATCTTAACATATGAACTTTTTTATTTATTTTATATTATTCGTATTTTTTCTCCTCCTGATGTTGCAGTTTGTTTACTCAAGCTTATTTATAATAGACAAAAATGAAAAATCAATAAAATATAAATGACAAGAAAAAAGAAAATATCAATAATTTTGTATGGGCACCTTTGATTAATTTTGTCAGATGTTTCAGATAGCCAAAATAAATAAATAAAACATTAAAATACCTGGAGTGCAATAAGTTCAAATCCAAGAAAGGACAAACATCCAGTTAAAATATTTAATCTGTGCATTGTGCTGATACAATATCTGATTTCTTTTAAATCATTATCTATGCAGGAATCACAAGCTTTTGAAGCCGATTTGCATTTTATAACAGCTGCAGAAAAATACATTTAATACATATTTTTACCTATAATGAAATGAAAAAGTCAAAACTTTCAGCTTGTTGGTGTGATAGATGAGGAGTTCATCTTGAAAAAGCAGAAAAGAATGCGGCGCTGGTTCTGTTCAGTTGGTTCAGTGAGTATGAGCATGAGGTCATGACAGAAAGGAGCCCGCTTTCTGTTTGGCCTGAGATCAAGGAAAACTCTTTTGCTGCTCTACGCTGCAGCTCTGCGGCCAACAATACAGAAGGTTGTTGTTTAAATAGAAACTCAATTGTTTGAACTAACCCAACCAAGTTGTGGTTCATGTTTTCTTTTTTCGATGCAGCTGCAGCTCATATTCCTATAGAAATAATGGGATTTTCTTAACCGAGCCTGAAACGTTGAATGAGCGGGAGAAGTTGGAAGTTACCCATACTACCGCAGTGAAATCATCTCAGTCATGTCTGTGAGCATTAACTGCACATGTAAGATTTTCTTGGGAATGTTGGAGAAGCGACCAGAAGAAAGCCTGTCCAAAGTCAGCAGTCGGTCCTTCTTTTACTAGAACATTTGTCAAACTAAACCACTAAACTATTTGTGGTTTGGAAACTTGGTTTGACTGAAAAGAAACGTTTTGGAATCTTGCTTGTATTTTTTACAACCAAAAAATGTGTTGCTGCAGTCAAAATAAAGGCCCTGCAGTGTCATAAGAAATAATTTCTAAACAAAAAAACTGATGAGCAGCAGAGATTTACAACAACTTTGTGAACTCCTCAACTGGCCCTTCATAAAAGTTTCCCTCTTACATTATTTTTCTTTTGATTGACATAATTTTGGATCACACTTCTAGTCTGGACGGTTTCAACTGGAGGAATTTTGGCCAGTTTTCTCATGTATTACCACATCTGTCTCTTAATATTTCTGTTAGCCTTTTAATGGTTGGCACTTATAAAATCCTGCAGTATCACATTTTATGCCTAAAAGGAGTCATTTTGTCTTCACTTTCTCCCATGACTTAAGTGAAACAGTTCACCTGACATTTATTCTCCACAGGCTAGATGTAAGCAGTTAGATGGTAAGCATTTGCTCTGTCAGTGGGCAGATATTGTTACCTTTGGATGGAGCGCTGCTGGCTGATTCCCCAGTTTCCAGTATTTATATTAAGCTAGGCTAACTGGCTGCTGGCTGCAGCTGCACCTTCAGCAGACAGATTTGAAAATGGTATTAATCTTCTCACCATCTGGGGTCCAACCGTCTGATGATTGTGTCTCTGTGGGCAGTGGAAAATGTTGGACAGCTACTGGTGCAGCCTGTGAGTATAATTAGCAAACACCAAAAACAAGACTTCCTGCACCACAGGACATTCATTTGGTTGGCTTTAAAGTAGCATTGCATCAATCAGCACAGAACATCACTGTCAAATGGTTTTTGTATAATCTTTTATTTTCTGTTTTATATTTGTTCTCTACCTAATCCAATAAACATTGACCCAATCTTAAACCTGCAATATATATTTTTCTATATTTTTAGTCTCAGAAACATTAATCTAGTTATTGATAGTTTGATTCCATGCTTTCTGCTAAAGCTGGGAAAGTTATTTTGCAGTTATTGAGGTCTTGAATGAGACGCATGGCTCAAAATGGCGCTACGCGTATCCAATGATTATTCATTACTGATGGGCACAAAAGACAAAGAAAGAAGGGGAGAGTTGTGCTGCAACACACTGCAAAAGATAAAGATTCTCTGTTTATTAAGTTGTCAAAAATAAACCTTTTTGCAAAAAACCAAAAATGTGGATTTAGAAATGTGACTTAGATTAAAAACTGTTTTGTCAGTTATCTTGGTAAAAGGTGTTACTCTACAATACTTCACAGTTAAAGAAAAGGCACACCATTTTATTATCTGTCATTCATATTTCATTAAATGCATTTTTTTTTTTTACAAATATCTAGTTTTTTAAAGAAGCTGGATCATATAAAATAGACATTTTTGAGTTTTACATCATGTTATAATGTTATTTCATCCAAATCATACCTGCAGTGTTGCCTTGATTCTTTCATGCATGTTTAAGAAATCCTTTAATCTCCATGACAACCAATCAGCTGTGCAAAACGCCTGGTTGGACTTAGCTCCGCCTTTGAGAATGAAGTGCCTTTATTTACTATATGCTGCTTGATTTGTACTGTGTCCTAAATAAAATGTATTGTTATTGCTATCAGTTCGTATTATGGCTTTTGCTATGACGTGTAAAAGAAGTAACTTACATTTTAATGACAGGTTTTAAGCAGGGGAGCTCAGATTGCAATTTTCTGATATTGATTTTGTTATCTGAAAAGTCAGACAGTGTTTTTCCAGGTAAGGATCAGCTGATTGCCTGCCTCCCAAAATTAAAAATATCAGGGCCAGTTGATCGTTACACGCCAAGTTTGAAGAGTTACCTCTGTTACAAAACATTTGAACCAAATTGTGCCTATTTAGCATAACATGGGTTGCATCTGGGATCATAATTTATGATTGTTTCTATTCTCAAAACATCAGCAGGGAACTGTTTGTACCACTTACAAACAGAATTTCCACTCTATTACTTGTGATTTAAAAAGCAGATACATCATGCTCAAAATGAGCCTTTAATTTATAACTCAATCTCTCTAAGATGCATGCATGAGAGATGCGACACAAAAAACAAAGATGACGGCATTATTTGGAGTGAAACCATAAAGACAGCCGTGCCTGGTGTTTGTCATTTAATTTTCATTTATACAAATCTGAAACTAGATCTATAAGCTCACAATTTGTGAGCTAACTGGCTTCAAATGCAGCATACTCAAAATTAATTTAAAAATGGTGAATGAAAAGAGGAAATCTGTTGCTTTGGTGTAAAGCCAAACCCACAGCGCTGTATGATGTAATTAATTGATTTGTGAGTGTGCTTTATATTTTCCTAAATGCAGTTAATAAGCCACCAAGTCTGATTGCTAACAGGTTGGCATCGTGTTCCTCTCTGCCTTTTTGGTGTGCAACAGAAACCACAAACAGACCCCAGCGCAGCGTTTTCCTCAGCCTGCAACCGTCCAGATGGATCCGTGTGGTTGCTTTTGGATTCTGTGAAAGGGAGACGGGATTTATCCAGGATCATGATTGGCTTAATTACAAAGTCTGCTCATTGTTGAACAGATAAATGGCGCTCACTCACTCTCTGTTTTTCTTCCAATCAGTCTTCGCTTCTCTCTGTGTTGGCTAGGGGTCAGTATGGGGGGTACAGACCTGTATCCTCCATCTGAGCCTGAAGGATGACCTCATGGGGCCAGCAGCTGCCATCACATTTTCACAGGAGTTAATGGAAACAACATGTATCCTCTGAATACTCTTTTTTTCTTCTGTTCTTTCTTTCTTTCTTGGGGGAAATAGAAACAAATTTTCCTATGTTTCTCGAATACAAGCAACTTGCACCATTGTTTATTTTATTGTAATATAATTTTTTTAAACGTGGAGAGCATTGATCCCAAGTGGCTGTTATATTTGCTGCAGTCTATGCAAAAATCAAGCTACTTAGTGGAAATAGTTACATTTTCTGATTGGACAAGCAACATTTTCAATTTATAATCGTAGAATAAATAAGATAAACGATGTTCCAGATCCACTTTGATTGTTAAATACAGAGTAAAAATTATACTTGTGTTTTTTTCCAATGATGGGTAACCTGAGTAAGTAGAGATTTAACAGTGTTGTGTGTTCTGTATTTGATGGACAGTTGGTATTTAGCTGTGTGTTTATGTAAATAAAACTTTGATGTCATAATGTAGATTCACTGAAAAATGTGTTGCTAAAATCAAATCAATCTTTGTTTGTTCATCGAATTAATTGAAAACCACGATGCAATTTCCTCAAGATGTTTTGAACGCTGGAGCGAAAACTGTGACAGTAGATTACTAAGGCTGCACATTTCCCTGGAGGACAGGGACAAATCTCCACCTGATTTCTAAGGTTTTTCAAAAAGTATAATCCATTTTGTGAGATGCGTGGTCCAGAACAATTCATTCCAAGGTCAACTATTTTTATTTTACATAACATTTTTCATAAATAGTCTGCTCCATTCACCAGTATGTTTCATAAGAAATAAGTAAAAGATGTCTGTGCTTCTCTTCTATGAAGTCAGGGAGTCATTTGTTTCTATTTCTGCTGTGAAGAAATAAACTCTATAGGGTTGCAAAGATCAATCAGACATTCTTTTAAGCTAGTAAAAAATATGAATTGAAAAGAAAAGAGGTTAAAAAACCCCGTTAATATTATTACTTGGAATATGCAGGATTTTTGCATTACATAGACTCATTATTTGACTAACTGTGGCAGAATGATCAAATTCTCACTCATATACAGCTGAATCATTATAGGGGGCATTTCAAAAATGATAATAATAAAAAAATAAAGAGCGTAGTGAAAAATTACATGGACGTTATTTCTGATTTTAAAAATCTAAAGAACTTTGTGATGTATTTTTTTTTTGAGTCACGGCAGTGAGGTAAACTAAAAACAATCTTCATTTTGTGGAAGCAGGTGTCAGTATGTTATTAATACAGGTCTGTGTACAACTCTTGACTTGCATTAGCCAGAACACTGCACGAGTTTTATTTCCCTAGTTCTTCTCGGCTCATTTCTTCCCAGACTGTTTTCTGTGCTGACAGCTGTCTGATGTCCCTCGCTGTGTGTTTTCAGGAGAATTTGCACTGGGTTGTCTTTGGAATAATTTGCAGGCCAGATACGACAGGTATTTATTAAATGCCAGTACAATAACTCACTATCTGGGCTCTGAATCGGGCTAAAGACGACAACTTGCAGATGAAGTTCACTTCAATTTTCTGGTTCTTCTTGAAATAAAGCAGCTGCTTCGGGAAACGTTTCAAACGAGGCTTCACTATTGCTGTTGCGAGTGTAGTCGGTCCACCTCTTTGGTCAAGAATAAGTATTTCAGCAGTTACTGAGCAGATTGTCAGTGATTACTGAAGGCTGAACCCTCTAGAGCCTTGTGTATATCCTGTGTGGACGTATAAAAATGTTACACACTACAGTTCTCACGCAAACTTTGGGAAACACAAGACCTGAAAGTGGACAAGCAGAGCTGTAAAGTGAAAGGCTTTTATAAAATTGTCCAAACACTCCCAAAAGCTCTAATTTGGGCTTTGTCAGCTGTCTGTGCTAAACTGTAAAATGTTTACTTTACGGGACCAAAATCCCTGTATTTCCTCTACAGTTACTGTGCTATCATTGAAAGGTTAGATTAACATAATAAGATAATGTGAAGGCCTAAATCAAACTTGCATCTTCAGTACAGTATAACTGGTTTATATAAGCAGTCACAATAAATTTAAACAATTGATTCAAAGGCAACAAATTCACTGTCTTACTGGTTGGAAAGGATAGAAAATCCTTTTTGTCTTTATTGTCTCCACTCATAACTGAAGTGAAACTTGCGGCCATGTTTGTGCTCCACCTCTAACAATATCCTTTTATTATGTGCCTGAAATCAAAACAGTCTTTACACTCTTGTTCTTAAAGTATCAGGAAAAATAAATCACCGGCTCAATTCCACATGGCAGCACCGATATAAACGTTTTCCAAATTGTTTTAAAAAGTTTAAATCTTACTAGTGTCGTGTGGCATGCATATGTATGAATCGCTGCAGGTCAAAATTTTGAACAAACACCTTTGTACTCCAGTTGCAGCTACAAATCTTTTAGCTTTAGATCAGTCAGGATGGATGAAAAACATTTGTGAACAGAAATTGTTGAGCTTTGCTACAGATTCTCAATTGGATTTAGATTTGGACTTTGACTGAGCTACTTTAACACTGGGCTTTGCTTGGATCTGAACCACTTGGAGTATTTGCAGTTCAGTATTTATGACTTTTTCTGTGGAATGTAACAGCAACTTTTTTTGTCTGTGGAAAATTTGAATATACAGAATATTCTGTATTTTTCCACAGAGAATGTCTAAATAAATTTGAAAGAACATGAAACAGAAACTTGACAAACTATCCCAGAAACAATCTACACTGCAAAAAAACTAAATCTTGCCAAGTATTGTTGGTTTAGTTGTTAATGTAAATATCTTAATATACTTGAAATAAGGTGAAGCTAACTTCCAAGTAACTTTTCAGTGAGACATAAGAGCTTGTTTTAAGTAAGTAATTCCTTAATATTGATTAAAAAAAAGAAACAAACATAAAAAAACATTTCCACTGGAAGAATATTTCACTTCTGGGAAAAATATCCACACATAAGTAAAATAATCTACAGGTGGGCCAATATTCAGGAATTACCTACATAAAACAAGCTCTTATCTTACAGAAAAATTACTTGTAAGTTAGTTTCGACTTAATTCAAGTGTATTAAGATATCTGCATTGCAAAATAGACAGAAAAGCTTGTTAAGATTTTATGTTTTTGCAGAGAGTCACTCATTTTTGCTGACTGTGATTGGCAGATAAGGAAAACCGTAGATGTTACCATCTGTGGTACTGCTAAGACAGTTTCCATTGTCTGTATGGAAACAGACAATTTTCTCAAGAGAGGAACTTGGATGAACAAACAACCTTGAAATCATGTTTGAAAGAGCAAATAAACCCCATGTGTTATTAAAAGTCATTTTTAATTGACATACAAAATATTAAATGACAAGGGAAAGTAAAAAAAAAAAGATCTTTGTGTGTAAATATACAAAATAAATGGTAAAAAATAAATACTCATTTGATTAGATTACTTTGCTGGTAGAAAGGCATCAAGATAAAATAACATTTCAGTCCACAGTGTCTGTGGATCAGTGACGGTGGTTATCTATTTACTAGTCTTTCGGCAATGAAGAATAAAAAATGTTCTGTACAAACTGTACAAAAAATGTTCTGTTATGGTGTCTCCTGATAAATGTGAATTAAGCTAATATGTGTCTCGTAAATTTTAATGTAGAACTGGCTCATGTCAGTATTAGTATTTTGTTTAATTATTACACCGCAAACATTCTTAGATTTTCAAGAATGCAGGTGAGCCATCTGAGGAAAACATCTGTACAATACAAACCAAAGCTAAAATATATGGAGGTCCAAAAGTGCCATACTCCATTAATAAATATGTCATTTAATCAATATCTGGGTGTCATTAAGTCTTGAAATATATACACAAATAATCCATTATATACATGATTAAATAGATCAGTCACTAGGAAAGCTATAACTCTACTTGCCTTCTACATAATTATTTTTTCTTCAGTCTTGTCCAGAAAATCAAATTTACAGGTTAAACCATAATTTCTGCGTTTTATGGAGATATTTCAAACAAAAAAGCTTAAATGCAGCATCTGAGCTTTATACTCATGATTGATGGAAACTCATTAATCTATTCAAACCACCAGAAAAACAATTTCTGCCATCTAATGAATTTGAGTGCATTCAGTGGCTCTATTAAAATCTCTTTTTATAACAAGACATGGAAAAAATGCGAAAGTGAAATAATCTGTCAATGGAACTAATACATTTTCATCAATATTAAGGAAGTATTGACTTTAAACAAGCTCCTATGTCTTGCCTTGCTGAAAAGCTACATGTAAGTTAATTTTGTCTTTTTCAAGTGTATTAAGATATTTGCACTAGAAATCTGAAATAATTATTTCATAATTTATTTATTTAATGGACTGCGGCACTTTTGGATAAATATTGTCAAAGATACTTTCCTATCTTATTTCAATTCATTCTAGAATGGGATCTTGTCGAACAGGTTAGTCTTTTACTCATGAGGAGACGTCTGAGTTCAAGATGTGAAAAGCCTTTCAGCGTTTTTTAAACGTCCCCTGATTCTTGTTGCAGTTCTAGTCTTTAAAGGGATGAGATGATTTCAGCTGTCAAACATCCATCTCCCCGCTGAGCTGAGAACCAGGTTTGATTTGTGAGAACGTCTCTAGTAAACAACAAGCCAGCTGCACAGTGCTGACCCAAACACCAGTAACACCAGGTTCTCCAGACCTGCTGACCCACTGGCTAAATGTAATTGCCTGCTATTAAAAGTTGAGAAGGAGGGGTGTGTCTCCCCCCCGTTGCAAAGTACCATGGGAGCCTGAAAGGAGGTGGGCCGCCTTAATGGTCGATCTGGACTGGACCCGTCAGTCGGTCTCTCTCCTGTGAATAACAGCGGCCGTTTTCTGTGGTCTAGCTCCATCTTGAAGAGCTCATACTCCTTATGCGGCAGCTTGATGCCCAACATAGGACATCCGTTTGTGGGGGTCAAGTCCTGCTCCACACCGACCCTCCAGTCTCCCGCCCGTCCACACTTTCCCGGTCTTGTGCTGTTCAGCAGCTTTACAGTGGACTCGTCCATGGCCGTGACTCTCACCTGCGTTACCTTGAAGACGAACTCAGAGGCTCCTGAGAGTTTGGACGAGGGGTTTCCCTGAGCATAGTGCCCCCAGGCTCTCAGGGTGAACGTGGGCTGTGAGCAGGCGGAGTCCAAGTAGTGACGGTAGATGCCTTCCCAGGCATGCTGGCTTGGGTTAAAGGTGAAGTCTCGGGTGAGGAAAAGAACGTTGGGCCGGGTTTCACAGTGCGGGCTGACCCAGTGGCCTGCCAGAGACAGAGGAACTGCAGGACCGTGGGGTAGCACAGGGGGGCGCTGCTCTGAGGATCGGTACACCAGGGCACACACAGGGCAGGGATGGATGTGATGCTGTAAAAAGACAGAGACAGGTGAGAAGCTTTGATGCTTTTAATTATTGTTTTTATAAAAATTAGCTTAACCTTAGAGAAGTGTAATTAAAGCAGACTAAACAGGGCTGATGTGGAAACACCTAAATCTTTGGCCATTTTAGTTGTTATTTGTTAAGTTATCTTGTACTGCACTAGTACTACTTCAGCTGATCTGTTTATTGGACAGTCTTGCAGTCATCAATCAGTGATTCTTATTAATCTCACCATGGCGTTCTGCAGAGGCTGCTGGTACCCTGTGGGTCTGTGTTGGGTTCTTTGGGCCCAGTCTGTGTGAATATCCCCTAAAAACAGCTGCTGAACCTTCCCTCCACGGCTGTGATGCTGCGTTTCCACGCGTACCAGACCCATCTCCGTCACAGAGAAGCCCATGGCTGCCAGACATGCCCTGCCTGCGCGGGTGTTGTACAGCTCCAACTGCTTTCCCGGCACCGCTTCATTGAGGCTCAGGCTCACGCAGTCTGGAGGCAGCCTGGAGGCCAGCCTCTGCTTGGCTGCCACGCTGTGAACCACAATCCCCACACTGCTGAGGTGGTGCTGTGCCTCGGTGGCCCCACGGGTGATCCAGGAGGCCTGGAGCAGACGGATCTTGCCTCTGATCATCAGGGAGTAGGCCGGGTCTTCACAGCTGCTCTCAGTGTAGTAGTGCTGCAGTGCCTGGAAGTGACGGTTGGAGTGAAAGGTGTAGGATCGGGTGAGGAACTCTGGACCGGGCCGAACTTCACATCTAAACACATGGCAGAAATCAAGTTAGTCTTTAGAGAATAGCTTTATGTTGACATTTTGCATCTCTCAAGGGGTCATTTTTCATGTTCCCATTTAATTTTAACCATTATTAAAATGACTTTATTGTCGTTCCGCAAAGACACAACAGTGAATTTGGGAACAAAAAGTTGTTGCTTGGGTACCGTAATACACAGAAGAAATACTGACAAACAATAAGTGTGACTAAATGCATATAGACATATTAAAGTGTTATTGGTGCAGAAAAAAAAATCTAGAATAAATATACAAATAATAATATATAGCTGAATATATTGCATTATGCTAAACTTAGCATTTAGCATAATGTCTTAGGCATTAAACGAGGTCACATTTCGCACGTTTTTATACTTCCAGCTGGGTTTCAACTGCTTCTAAAAAAAACTGCCCAAATGCTTAAAAACATGGTTACTGAGCAACCTCAGCTGCAGCCCGTTGCCTAGCAACCCAAGCAGAGCTAGAAAAGGTTAGGTCAGCTGGTTTTACCATTGCGCTGTGCTGTACAACAACTGCTGGAAAAGTCAAGTGTTTTGTTGTTGACTCTCCATCCAGGAACCTCTTGCTGCTCTCTTGATGGTTGTGAAAGAGGCTCTAGTGATGCTTTTCAAAGATTTACTGTGGTATAATTGTGCATCTTTTTGCAAACATTTTCACGTGGGAGTGTAGAAGATTGAGTTAGGGGGCATTGCCGACAGGAGCTTATTTGGATTTAAAGTGACAAGAGGCCGTAAAACAGCTCATTCTGAAAGGAGCTCAAAAAAGAGAAAACTGACCAGATTAAAATCTCATTACCTAAGAATAATTCTGTGCAAATTGAGGATTTTAAAAAAAAATCTCTTTCAATGTCAATTTTTCCTTTTTGAATCATTTTTCTCGCTTTCTAGCTTAACACAAAACAATGATTTCAGTCAGAATAAAACTCAAACCACAACAAAATTAGGACAAATTGGGACAAAGTGAATAAGTAAAGAAAAAAAAAGAGTTACATGGGAGTTCAACACATTTCTACTGTTTTGCTTGAACGAGATTGCCACTCTAGTCGATGTTTTGTGCTGTGAGAACTTTATGAACATCTATACCTTGTTGACACCCATGTCCCATCCAGTTTGGGAGGGATGTCTGCTGTGATTTTTACCCCGTCCTCCGTCCTCTGGTTTTGAAAGCGTTCCAATGGGAGGTTCTCGGTTTGGTTGGAAGAGGATGTGAAGTGACCAGTGGGCACCTCCCAAAGTTTACTCCTTGTTCCAGCCACAATTACAGCTGCTGCTGCAAAGAAGAAGAAGAAGAGGACAGTCATTGAAACTTGTAAATAACAACAGTTGTTTAATAAACACTGAGGCTCCATCATGGTAAATTCCAGGCTGATTTGGGACGTGGGCTGATGATTATCCACCTCCATCATTTGAAAATGAAGCTAAATATTTACATTTCTCCAAGTTACACCTAAACATGAGTCTGGCTGAGTGCAAACTGTTACAGGACTGGTAATTTTGATACATTATTCGCGCAAAGAGAGCCAAGATGGTACTATAGAAGTCATATATAAATGTTGGCTTCAGTGAACATTTCTTTTCCACAGCTGCAACACATTTCTTGTATCTGGATTTGTTTTATGGTAGGAAATGTGTGTGAATTGCATGCTTTCTGTATTTGTGTTTTTATATAGACAAACAGCAGGCCGACTGAGCCAAACACATGGATGATATGATTTAAAGTAACAAAGAAATTCTTATGATGATGAATGATTCTTTCCCAAAAGCTGACACTGAATTCAACTAAAAGCCTTTTTTCACTCTTCGACAGTTATGGCGCTCACACATCTGCAGCCTGTCTGTCATTGGAAGTATTTTCGGAACAAAAACCTGCGTGAAGTCGGAGCAAGGCTGAGTACGGACGTCTGGTTTCAGATGAAAAGTATGGCTCTATTTTCAAATGAAAAGAAAATGCAAAGAATTTCTAAGAGAAGTAGAAATTTCTGCTGGAATGTAATTTTTTAAACTTGCTACCAAGTTATTTAAAAAAAGATGATTTAAGTCAGTATAATTTGTTTTTGTTTTTCAGATATTTGTCTTGGTTTAAGCCACAACTTCTCACAGATCAATTTGGTTCTCTTTGGTCAAGCACAGAAACCAACAAACAGGGCCGACTGAGTGAAAAGTTTGCACAGCTGAATCTTCTTTAGAAGAAGCCTAAGATGGGGGCTGACTGATGGGCATTTATTAACCTTGTTAATGTCAAGTGGAGGATATTTTTTGTTCCTTTCACTCTTGGAATGCTGCTTCCCGCACTCCGACCACAACCGCAGACATGTGTGCAACACAGTTGTTCGCCAGGCTGGGCCCACCTGACCTGAACACACACACACATTCATGCCAACACACACACTCACACTCACATATTGAGTTATTCAAGCTGTAACAGTCACGGACCACTGATCCAGGTTTTAACCGAAAGCCAATGTGTCCTCCATGCAGCAGCCTGTCAATTTGTTGTAAAAATTATAGCCTATCTTTGGCATCCATGGTTTTGGAACATGCTTTGTAATTTCTTGCATGAGGTGATGTGTTTGCTTGTGCTGCATGCGGTTATAACTAATGAACGTAGCTGGTCAGTTGAACCCAGGAGACTATTCATGTTCAATTATTATGTAATGCTTCATGTAAGTCCTCCATCCAGTCTGTTCTTTGTGGTGGCTGCATTTGACGTGCTGCCTACTTAACCTCCAACACGCACACATTCAGAAAAAGCCTCGGATACGGACACGTGTGTTTTTAAAGCATTTTTAAATTGCTTTTTGAGGTCACTTGTCATTCAGCTTCTTCCCTTCCTCCGATCTCTTCCTGACATATGGTTACATTTACTTATAAAGTGCTCATAAAAGCAGATCATACTCAATTGCTCATTGTGGTGAATCTTCTAGAAAGAAGACCATTCTAACCACAAGTTAGCTGATGGCTTTGTACATCCAGTATAATAATGTCCAGTCCCTTCAGGGACCAGAAGGACTATTTGATTTGATTTGCTTCCTACACATGCAGTGGGATATCATTAAATTTACCCGTCAGTTTGGGGCACTGAGTTCTTTTTCCGCCATGGGCTCTAAAACGTGCCGCTCACGCAGTTTTGCAGCTCCGTGTCACAGAGCAGATCTTGATTTTCCGAAAGCAGATTTAACTTATCTTTGCTCTAATAGCTGATGTAAAAAGTGAAAATCAAACTGGTTCATCTGGGATTGTACATAAAGAAGATAAGTGGGGATAATTAGGTTTTGAATACATTTTAACGGTGTGGTCAGAGAGGTGTTTAGTAAGATTTAAAACTCAGTAAAAGCAATCAATACAAAGCATTTACATAGAGAGGAGCTGAAGTAATTAACTCATTAAATTAGTTTAAGGTCAGCATAGTGTCTGAGAAAGTCAGTCAACATGTAAAAATGCTGCCTAACCTTTTTAGCTTATGTGCATTAAAAAAAAGTGAATTGTAATGTAACTAATTAACTTTTTACTGATTTTAAAGTCTGTTAAACATTTTTAATAATCAAATTTGAACTGATGATATTTTCTCCATGTAAAACTTTATTTGAAATATGTTGAACTTTTGAAAAACTGCATATATAAATCAAATGATTTTATTGTGAAGTTCTTGATTTTATGCAGCGTAGAGCTTGGAAATTATGTTTATTTATTTGATCAAATATTTAATTTTTGCAGTTTTCAGTTGTTGAATTGTTGTTTTTTTTAAATTGTGGTCAGAAAATGTATGTTTTCATGAATAAAACCGTATAAATGCAAATCATTAGTCACAAGGACACCGACCATCCTCTTCATAGAAAGACAGTGTCTTCTGTCAGAGGCTTCTTCAAATTGGCTGTAATACAGACTGCTACAGGAGATTCCTCCTGCTCACAACCATCACCAGAAACAATAACTCCTTGAAGAATTTTGAATTAATATGAGTTACAACAACATTTAATTTCCTTTTGGGATCAATAAAGTATCATTGAATTGAATTGTATGAAAATGTAATACAGTGATTTCATCCAAGCAATGTTTCTCCTACGTGGTGTTGATTTTGGATTTATTCAATTTATACTAAGCAAAATATTTAATGTGAACACATTCTGAAAAAATGGCTTCTTTGCATTTGAGAATAAAACACATCTCGTTTAACTAGCTGGGAATATTTATGGTATTCATATCCATTTAAATCGATTTATGTGGTGCTATTCTGCTTTCCAAGAGCTTTGTGGTAAAAACCACAATCCCCTCTTTTTTAAAACACACAATCATACAGCACATGTTGTTCTTGTGTTTTACGTTGATTACAAAGCCATACTGTAAACACACTCAAACAGCTATAAATCCATCTGCATTAACCATATAACATGTGGATCAGGTAAACCTGAGACAAATTAATCAACTTTAATTATGACCAAAGCTGTTAGCTGGTTTTGCAAATGAGAACCAGAGTTATTTGTGACAGTGAGATCAGTGGGAGGGTGCACCAGTCCAACACAAGTCCATGCTTCACGTCAGTTCAGTGTGAACAGCTGGACAACACACTCCTGATCCTGAACTTCTGCCAATAAACAATAATCCAGTCCAAACTGTCTTCCTGTAATACTTCAGGCCTCCCACCAGGGGTCAGTGCTGCAGCCTGCAGCTGTGTGTGGTCTGGACGGTCAGTCTATCATCAACAGCCCTGCTGCTGCCTCCGGCCCGCATTAGATCTGAGTGATGGCCAGCCAAGGTAATCTACCTGTCTTTGAGTTGCTGCATTCATTCGGGGTCTATAAACGCACACACAAACACACAAACACACACACACACACACACACACACACGCATGTACACTGTTTGGCTAAAACGCACTGCACACACTGATTTACTGTACTCTGTAAAAGGATAGCATTTATGAAAAAGAAAAGAAGCCTTGGGGCGGCCCTCTGTTTGTTTGTTTGTATTTGTGATTACGGTTTGGCAGCCGCTGCCCTCCTCTCTGCTGGTCAAACACGAAGCTTTATGTTCAATCCTCCGAAAACAAGAAACAGATCCAGGGAATTTGGAATTAAAATCTGCATGGAATCAAGTGGTTGGCATGAGAGTCCACTTCAGGCTTCATTCAGAGAGTGGGACATCTTTATTTGCCCCATAATGAAGCCTTCTGTCAGGTAAAAAAAAGAGTTGGATTTCCCATTATAAATTCAGTTATGTCAAAATAAATGTTCACATATCAAGGTGTAATCTTTTCTCCCATTTCTCTCTGATTTAAGTCATTTAAAAACAAAAATGAACATACTTTCATTCATTAAACAAAACGATTTAATGGTGCAAAATGTTCATTCTAACTTAAGAAAAAGTTAGGACACCATACACCCTAATGGCAAGTGTTGTTAAAGGGGCTGTAATATGTATGTTCTACACACATAGTGTCATTTTACAGCACAGTCAAGTAACTGTTACCTTAATTTATTATATAAAAAGCTATATGTACAGTACATATATTAAATATGACTGAAATTGGACCTGTGTCTTAAAACTCCTGCTTTTTCTGAAACTTCTGCAAGTCATCATAACATTGCTCCGCTATTAACTATTTAACAATGTTTTTACCAACGCCGGACTGAGAAGTAGCTCCTTTAATGAGCTCAAGATGCACATTTCCATCAGGTGTTTGCTAATTGCTGCTGGCTAGTCTTAAGGAGCTGAGTGGGGGCGTCACAGGGGAGTGGTGCTCTGTGAGGCAGAAGCCCGGAAGCTTGGAAACTGCGTCTCAAAGGTGTGGTTCGGTTTTCCCAGGCGTTTTAGGCAGCTGAATGGCTGCAATGGAGATTAAAGGATTTCTCAAACATGCATGAAAGAATCAAGGTAACACTCCAGGTATGTTTTTGATGAAAGAATAACATTATAACATGATGTAAATCTCAAAAAAGTTGATTTTACATGATACTGGCCCTTTAAAGATCCAAACTCTCAAGCTGTCGTTGGTTCTCTTAATTTTTCATTTCAATGTTTGCTTCCCCCCAAAAGATTACCATAATTATTCCCCCATCCAAGCTGCATTTCTGATTTCTGAACCATTCAAACTGTCCATGAAACCACTGCCTCCTCCTCCTCCTCCTCCTCCTCCCCCCCCCCCCGCCCCCCCCGGGCGCGAGCCGTGGGCGCCGGCGCGCGCGCGGGCCCGCGNCTCCTCCTCCTCCTCCTCCTCCTCCTCCTCCTCCTCCTCCTCCTCCTCCTCCTCCTCCTCCTCCTCCTCCTCCTCCTATATGATGAAAAAGCCAAAATTTTTTACGCCTCATTTCTCCTGGATGAATGTCAGATTCCTCCCCTGCTTCCCCCTCGTCTTTGTTTCTTTTCTTTCTGCCTCTCGGTGTCTGTCTGTGGTTGATGAGGTGAATGACGTTAGTTAGAAGGATAATGGCTGGACGTGAGAGGAGTGAGATGTCTCGTTGCACTGGATCGACAAGATTAGTGAGGTGCATGTGTGCGTTTTTCCTCAGCAGAAGAATTAAACGCTAAGTAGCCCAGAGATGCACATATTTCTGTTGAGTGCTGCCCATTATTCACGGCTTGCAGCTGCTCTTTTATGCTCTTCAACCCTCTGAGCTGTCCTGCAGACCTTGGATGAGTGTTGCTGAGTATATAATTCCCAAACATTGAAGCTTGTGTTACCTTAGAATAAAACCATCCATCGTCAGAAGCTAATCTCTAGAAATTTGCAGGAAGAGCAAATTTACACACAATAACACCTACTGTATATATTATGTATGATCAAACTAGTACAAGTGACACAATAAGTGAAAAACAATTGATTTTCACTCTTCTAATATGAACAACAATTATTTTAGCTATATTATTTTCTTCATTGGTGAGTGTGGAAGATTTGGCCTAACGTAGTGCAACGTTTTTGGCTTCTCTTCAAAGAGTCTGCTTGGCTTTTATGTGAATCAATGAAAAGGACTCAAACCTCATTTTACTGTAAAGTATATAAGTGTTACTTTAGTTAGGAGCCTGAACATTTTTTTTAACTCCTTTAGATCTGAATTTTATCTACTCAGAAGCAATTTTTTTTACTCCCCATTCAGCATTGACATAAAGAGGAAATGTATTTTTTATAAGCAGTTCAAGAAAATCTGAGTTTATACTCATAGAGAACATAAAAAATAAAAAATGAAATAAATTAAATAAATTGTGAAGCCATACATAAGCTATAAAATGCTAACAGATACTTTTTTCAATGGTAACACTAAATAATGACGCATGGCCTTATGCATTCTAACTCCTTATGCCCATAACTACAAATACTACCACTGGAAATCCCTAAAATTATACTGAGAGCAATTTTATTAGGCTACCATGAACTTAAATGTATGTTTTTGATGGACAGTAGAAACTTGCTCCTCCTCTGGTTTCAGAAAAAAGCTTATCTTTAATGCCTGAATCTCACATATATAGTTAAGATTTAGGTCTTCATGTCATTGGTCAATTAGAAACTAATCAGTTGCAAGAATCTTTCAAATGATAAAATCCCTAAATTTCCTTTATTGGTTTAAGCCCAGAAATATCAAGTCCATTCCAGTGGACGTTTGGTCTGAAGGATGGAGGCTGTAATCATTCATCTGCTGCAGCTTTGATAGAGTTTAGTGCTGAAGTGTAAAGGGAGAAAAGATGCTCCTTTTTCGTATTTATCTTGGTTACTTTAGACTTATTGAGACACATAAGGACTATTTCTTACATAATGCTTCCTTATGGACACACTGTATGTTAGCTTTTTCCATATGTTCAAAAACATTTCTGAAATATTTGGTTGCCTAAGTATTACTTAAATGTAAATCTCATGTATACTCAGCTTTGTTACCCCTGATAAAAATGTGGACAACATATATATATATACTGTATATATATATACTGTATATATGTATATATATATATATATTGCAGTACTATAGTTTCACATTTAATTCAAATGAAAATTGATCTTAGTTTTTTTTTTAGGCAAAAAAAAAATTTCTGTAAAAAATACAAATTACAGCAACACTTGTGACAATTCCTGTAAAATAAATGTAACTGGAGCATTTGTACTTTAACTGTTTGAAGGTAATTAGGAACTTTTGTATATTATTTTATGATGTCCTGTGACCTTTGAGTATGAATAATACAAGCCAATTTCTCTTACCACTCTACAAAATGGGAAAGACAAGAAAATATGTCATTAAATTAAGGCAAACATGTGTTCTTGAATGGATACAAGAAAATAGACTTAAGCATATCTGTAGTAATAAGAATAATCAAAAGTAAAGTTTAACTGTGACAAACAAGACTTGCAGTGATAAAGGGTTTTATTAAGAGTTTTGTTTTATCTTAATGCAAACGTCCCAATAAAAGTAAAAAGTTGATGTAGATGTAACTAATCTCAGCATTTCTGGACTCAAACATTCTGGTGTCATTGCTCACATACTGACACCGTCTTGTGAAAAAATATAATTTAGACTAAAGTATGACGTCGTCTTAGCCCTAAATAAATCATTTGGCCGACTAAAGAAAATCGAACTGTGCGTGAGAGCAAACCAAACAAAATAATCATCTCATTTGGGTCACAAATATGAGTTTCCAAGACAAACATTCCACAACTAGTTCTCTGGCGACTTGAAATGACTGAAACAAAAGCATCATTTTGTCAAAAACAAGTTTATTTATTTGCTGTCTGAATCGACTTCTGATTTTATTTGTTTTTATGTCCACAAATGGGTAAATAATTATCCGTACTGGTGGAGTCTCACTGCGATGTGAAGAATTTGACAAGCGTGCAAACATTATTTTATGTACTTTGAGGAATCGAAGTGGATATCCTTGGAGATGAATTTGTCTCCTCTGTTATTTTCTCTTAAATGTTTAATGCAACAGGCAGGAATTTAAACCAGCATTTTAAAATGAACATTAATTGCTGTATTATAAATGACAATCTTTCGTAAACGAGTTAAACAAAAGCACTGATATAAAGAAAAAAAAAAAACTAATTTGTTTTACACTTTGACTAGTGAGTTACCCATCAACACCATCAGGTAAGGAGAGAAGGTTTAAATTTACCAGTACCTGCTGCCCCAACTCCCCGCCACAATTGTTGCCACAGTCAAGCGAAGGTCAGGTTGATTTAAAGAACACAAGGTCCGTTTTGTTATTCTAACCCCGAGCCTCCCTCCCCAGCCGTCTTCCTTATTTCTGCCTCCACCCCCACATATGATCGCGGCCTTGCAGACCTGCAGCATCACTCTGTCCTCAGGGCAGAGCAAGGACAACTCCTGTTGTCTTTTCATCACCGCATAAGCGCCTTAATCCAACAGCCTTGTTTATTTAGATAAGAGATCTACGGGAGTTTGCTTGGTTGAGCTGCTCTGTAGTTTGTGAACTTTGAATTAAACAACAGGCAAAAGTTTGGTGACTGAAGCCAACACATCCACTCATTTCGGTTTTCTCAAGAGTTTTTGCTGAAATTTAATCGAAAGAATGAACCGGAGTAAATCTTATAATAAAACGGCACCTGATATTGTGGATGTAGTTGACGATTCACCGTTGGAGACAGTGTTCAAGTTAGAAGGAGACATAATCTGAAGTTTTCTTTCAGTAAAAATATTTAAAACTTGTTCAAATTTACATCTGCAACAACACCTTCTTTGGATTGATGATTTTTCAGCGTTTACTGCAAATTAACATTACATCTGTTAAAAATCAAACAGTCTGGTACTCTGACATCTGTGACCCATTAAATTAATTTCAATCCAGGTCGGTTAGAGTGATCTGCTCAGAGCGAGCAACTATAACCTCGCCTGTCTCCTCAGCTAAACTTGAATTGTGACAAAGAAAACAGGCCACAGATACCAGTCTGCCACCGAAGCAGTGAAAGATGGCGGAGCAGAGCGCCACTGAGCTGTTAAATGATGATTAGAAGCAGACAGATGCTTCCTCCTGTCTGCATCCAGCCGCCTGTAACACTAACTTTCCCTGATGTTACCGGGAACGTTACGTCTCTGGGTGATCGGCTGCAGCCTGCGGCGGTGTTGGAAATGTCTGCCTCCTGTTTTTCTAACCATTACCATAATGGTAACATTAGTTCCAGGGCCACGCTTCTCTGCTCCCAGGGAACCATTGTTTAAAAGCACCGAACGGCTCAGCCAAGAAGACTCCTCCTGTGGCCTCGGATCGGACTGAGCTTTGAAGACACACATGGTGACAGAGAGGGAAACACAGGCTGGCCATTCATGAGACTAATGTCAGCATCAGTTGTGGTTTTAGCTTTAAACTGGGTGATCCACTGTTGTGAATTACATAATGACTTCCTTGCAATTATGAATTCATCTGCTCTGTCACACTGCGCTGCCATCTGTTTTCTGAGCTGCAATAATCCCACAGATTTTAGCTGATTGCTCACATGAGACAATCTTTGTTTTCACACAAGAAATTCTTTGGTTTGCAAAGAGAAAGCTGCGCCTGTTGGATTAACAACGAGGATTTGCATCTAATAAATGTAAAGTTTATATTTGACTGAACAGAAATTGATTCTTTGCATCTTAAACCTTGCAGTAAAATGTAAATCTGGACTCACCTGGAAGGAGCAGCAGGACTCCCCTCAGCAGGTGACTGAGCCGTCCGCTTGACATATTTTCTGCTTCTCACACAAACCGCTCAAAAAATAGGAACTTTCACCTGTTGGAAATCCAAAATCAAAGAGACATTCCTGTCACCAAGAGATGAGAGAGCGGGGAAAAAAAAAAAAAAGAACAAGTCAAGAGCTCAAACATGAGAAATCCAGTATTCCCTCAGAAACTGATACAACTTTGGTCCCTTCTACCTCCTTGTCTTGGCTTCCATACTTTGATTTGCAAAATCAGTTTTTCTTCTCCATGCAGGTGTTTTCCTTTGGCTGACGAGAGGAGCAAAAATTTCTGATCTGCTCCACTCGATGTGTGTACAGCGAGTGTGTCTGTGCACGTGAGCAGGGTGGACTTTCTGTGTGTGTGTGCTCCTGTCTCACTCTTATAGTTTTGAGCTGAGAGGAGGGAGCAGACAGGGAGACAGAAAGGGAGGGCAGACAGAGAAAGTTGTAGTGTGTTTGGAGGAGGAGGGGGAGCAGCAGGGGTTCGGCTTCAGAGTGAAGTGAAGGGCTGACAAACTTTTAGGAAGGTGCGAAAGCGCAGTGCAGCAACCCATAAGTGAAATGTCTGTGACTTCCCTACTCACCATTTTGACACAGTCAGCACCCAATCAAGATGTAAGTTTTTGTTTTATTTGCATTTTATTCACTTTTCAGATCCATTTGTGACTGGAACAGCCACAAATAATAATAAAATATCAATAATATTATTTTAATGAAACAAATGGATTAATAAGTGATAATTTTCTTCATTAATTTGCAGATTTACTGTCTGAGTTTATAGTAGAAGCTTTTCCCCATCTGTGTTCAGTGGACTGACTCATTCATTTTACTTTTAGGAGTAGCTTTACTATGTTGTACTTTTCATTTGTACTTTAGTCATTTATTTTCTTATGAAGCACCTTTACTCTTACTTGAGTAAAATTCCTGGATACTCTGCCCACTGTGAGTAACTTCACTGAATGAAAGACAAGCTTGTGTTAACCTAAAATTCACCAGACACACACACACACACACACACACACATACACACACACACACACACACAGAGATTTTATCAAAGTTTCATACGTTTTATGTTGAAAGAAATCAATTTGAAAAAAAATATTTTGTCTGATTTTTTTTGTTTTTTAATTTTGTTAGAAAATAAATTATTTCATCTTAAAATACCAAAATGTTCACATCAATTTATATTTTGCTCCATCTGATGGTGTAATGATTGATGTTTGGATTCAGTACTTGAATTGCCTTTCTATCAAATACGTTTTTTTTTTATTTTGCACTTCAACCATTTCTTGGATGGCTATTTTTTTTACTTTAACTTGAATAAAAATATGTTGAAGTAGTTCTACTCTTATTTGGGTCAAATTTAAAGGTATCTACTCAAGGACCGTACATCCATTAGAAGAAAAGTTAGCTGGGTGCAGAGGAATAAGATGTTAGCATTGCAGCATTTAGTGGGTATATTTAATGGGAATATGTATCATATGATGTTGCTTTTTTATTTTTTACATAATTTGCTCAACCTAGCGATCACCCAATGTTACTTTACACGGCTAATTACTTTACTATATTTAGGAAAGAAGAACAAAAATATCTCAACCGCTATAAGTTAAATAATTGACAAATGATATCTATCCCATAAATGTATTAAAATTTATCCACTGCCTTCCGCTTAAGTCACCAGCTCAGAGGAAAGCTGCTCCACAGTCACACTCTTCAGTGTCCCACATGTGCAAAGAAAAGGAAGGGTCCCAGGAGGCTTTCCTGATTTTATTTATTTTTAATGAGAAGAGAGAAGATATTTGCTCCATTAGTAATGAGCTTAATACTTGATTCCATTAATGGTGTCACTCACATTTGAAAATAAGCCTGTTTTGATCTTAAAATGATTTTGATAATCATGGAAAAGTCAGAGGATCTAAATTCAGAGCAGAAAGAGTCAAGCACATGTGAGAAAATAGGTTTTGTTACAACAGGAGGGTAAAAGTGTTGCAGACTCAAATAAAAGTCAGCTAGAAATCTTAACAGGGGCCAGCCAAACAAAACTGCCAACTGGGATGGAGCAAGACAATAAAACAGTTACAGAACAGGTAACTGAAACATTGCAGCTTAGCACTGGAAGTAAACTGTATGGAGTTGCATTCAAACGAGATCCAAAGTGAGAACTAACTGGATTTAAATAAATATAACTTACATCACTTCCGACGTCCGTCATGGGGTCTCAACATGATTAAGTGACGAAGACGCAAAGAGTCAATATGATTCTTCTTAAGGCCGTATTCTGTGCTGCTGCATTGTTTTACTTTGTTAAGTTGATTGTTGGAGAAACCAACCTGCAGCGCTTTGAACATTATTAAACATCTGCATCAGACCGAAGGTATTACAGCTATCAAAAATGAAAGAAATAATCAAAACTGAGAATGAGAATACATTTTCGTTAATTCAAATAAATAAAAACAGTAATTAATTGGTAAAACTATAACTAACTGGAACTATACCATGCGTTTATAAAACTAAAAAAATACTGAAATTAGAGACATAATATCCTTCATTTTTGTGTTTATGAATCTATTTTGCGGCTGCACAGTGGTGCAGCTGGTAGCACTGTTGCCTTACAGCAAGAAGGTCCTGGGTTCGATTCCCGGCCCGGGGTCTTTCTGCACGGAGTTTGCATGTTCTCCCTGTGC
>CAEFZX010010901.1:0-16165 GCA_903066825.1 Alfaro cultratus
AAATAGAAATAGGAAGGTAATTTTTCCCTTTGTTTTCTTTAGTTTCCCCAGAGACACTGATATTAATTGATATGACATTTCAGCCCAATTTCAAACAATTGATCAAACTGTTCTGTTTACAAAAACACAACCCTAAACCTTGTGAACAATAATTTCCCTTCAAGCTGCATACATTTTACTTGATCTACCTGTTAGAATCTGTTCATCAAAAACACCAGCTTTGCAAGAATCCAGAAGACAAACCCTCAACACAGTGATGCCAGAAAGATAGTGGGTGGAGGACGGTGTCTCCATCTGAACAACTGAGCCTCTGAGTCTGTCTTTAAATTAACTGACCATGCTCTTTGTGAGATAGAAATGACTGCAGAATTTTGAAAAGCTTTTCAAATTCTCTGGCAAAGTCGCAATATCCAATATCACTAATGAGGAAATATTTCTCCTTCCACTTCATTGAGTCATCATTTCAACTTGGCCTGACTCATGTTCCATCTTATCTCACCTCACTTCATCTGCCCTCATTCTGACTGCTTGATAATTTCTGCCTGTGCAGGAAAAAGGACCAGGAAGCACTTTGTTGGCTTCATCATCAGCACACAGGCAGTGAGTGGTGCTTTAGTAGAAGACTGAAGGGTTTGGTTTTGTTGCCTTCCTCTCTTTAAAGTCAGAATTCTAAGAATAAAGTCACAATCACCACATTGATCGACACTGACAGTTTTTTCCCCAGAATTCTGACACAACTTTTACATTTATTAAAATTATTTTGTCATCTCTTCAAAGAGATATAGTTTATTGTGTAAACTCTTAAGCGGGATGTATTGACATCATCCTATTACTATGTACTGGATTATATATCTCTGCAATAGAACTTGATAAAGAGAACCTACAGTTAAGACTCCATAATTTAGACAGATGTAGCAGTGGAACAGGAAGAGACAGACGGCTTGGTCACTATCATCAGTTTGACTACCAGATATCTGTTTATTTGATAGGGAAAGTTTTGATCTTGTATCTAATAGGTCGAATCACATTAAACTTAACTTTATTGGAAAACATTTTTCTACAAGGCCATTCTTGTTTAGTTTACCTTCTCAAGAGCAGGTTTTATCAAAAAGCCGTTATGCTTTCAATTTTCTTGCACCACATTTCAGGTTAACTGAGTTTTAATACTTACTGGTTTTCTTTGAACAAATATGAGCTCATGAGAATGTTTTGTGAAATATGTCTCTTCTCAATATGCTTAGAAAAACATATTAAATAGAAAAAACAAATCAAATATTGTGGTTTGAAAATCTTCCCTTTTATTTTTTTTTAGCTCAGATGATCATCAAGAGATTAAAATGAACCAGTTGCCACATCCAGCAGCCCAGGAGCAAAAAAACCATGTAAACACGCCCAACAGGCTCCCAATGAGTCAGTCACAACAATGGCTCAATCACAGCGAAACAACAGGCCCCAAATTGAGACTTACAGCGAGACACAGAGACAAAAAGAACATTGATGAAAAAATGATAGAGTCACATGGCATATCACTTGTCACATCAGCAGCGCAGGGAGTACTGGCTGATTAGCAGTGTAGCTCAGGGATCTGATACAGAGCTGCTGCGCTGCGGCACAAACAAAACCAGCCACGCCTGGCAAACACAAACTTCTCTTACATTCAACATGTCATAGTTATCCTGTCTCATAGTGTTATTTCACTCACATTACAATGTGCCAAGGATAATATTCACATTCACTGATAGATATTGATCATGCTGACCAATAAGATGAGGGGAGCGATGAGAAATGACAACAAAATGAAATCTGTGAAGATCAGTCTGACATAAACTGACATTTTTCTGTCCAATCAGAGGCTTTATTTCAGCATCCAATTTCACTCCAGTCACATGATCAACTTTATTCACTGCACCCCTTTGCAGTTTTTATTAAGTGGCTCTCCTAACCAATATTACAATTTCTAACATCCATGAGTGAAATAGTTATGATCACTATGTGTTCTTGTATAGGCAAACAAGGGGATAAAAAGCTAATAACAGAACACCACCAATCTCTGTCTTTGTATGCAGTTTGTTTTGAACCAATCAGTGGACAGAAGTAATAAAAGTAAGCATGTTAGCCCATAAATTAAACACCATACCAATGCTGATAAACTGGTCAATAAATTCCCAAAACAGCAGGAAAGAATGTTCTCCACTACATGTCATGATTTCCCTGTTCCTGCCATGTTTCATGCTGCAGCTCTTCTCTGCTCCTCCTGACTCTGCTGGCTGCTGATTGCTTCCACTTGTGTTCTGTCTACATAAATTCCTGCTCTGCACTTGGTGAAAAATTGTTTGTCGTCAACCATTGTCACAACCATCAAGCATTCTTTTCCAATTTCCTATTCCAATTTTCTGACTTTTGATGAGTTATGGCATAGTTACTTTAAAAATTTAACTTATTTACTTAACTGACCACTTAATTTAAAGGTAACTTAATTAGATCACAAGTTACTTTATAAGGCAGAAAGAAAACTTTCAGATGTCCTAGGGATAAAAACAAAACAAAACAACAAAAACAAACATTTTTCAAAGTGACAGTACTGTTTCTTATACGACATGATGAATCATAAACAGATAAATTATGGAACTTGGCAGTGACAAACGTAAGCTTAAATGTCTTCATTGAATATAACATTACAGTGTCGTTGTGATGTATCTGATCTGATGCAGCGTCCAGTCAGATTCATTATTTAACATTTACACAATAGAAAATATATTGAGCACTGGGTGCTGCTACTGTAATCTTTTATTATATAATTAAATGTTTTGTTTTTGATTGAGCTGATCACCTACTGTAATACGTAGTACAACATTGTACACAATTAAGGTAGAGTTATACATCAGAGCATTGAAAATGCTGCTATATTGTGTCTGCAAAAAGCTCAGGAAGAACTGCTGACACATCAGCATTGAAAACAAATGTTCAATTTCTGCCATATACAGTATATCCTACCCATTAACAGGTTTCCTAATGTAGAGATAATTAGTGTTATTTCCTTCACCTGTTAGTGGTCGTGATGTTATGGCTGATTGCCATGAAATGTATGAACATAATTAGTACCCAGGTATGCAGGTGCAACAAATCTAATATGTGTAATTATCTTTATCACAATACTTCTTTGTGTTCCTGAAAGTTTTACGTTCGGCATACATTTGTTCACAAGATGTCCAACAATCAAGAGATGAAGCAGCTACTCTGACATTTTGCCATCAGCAATGAAGCAACAAACCAACTCAAATCAGATAACTAATTATTTTTGAAAAGTGGCTCCTTGGATTAAAGCTGAACAAACATATTTGTCCCATGTCTTATTCTGCTGAAGACATTCCTTTACTGAAATGACAAGGGATAAATGTCAGAGCTACATATCATACATAAAAAACGGCCACAGAAATCATTCAAACCATCATGAAAGATGGGGAGTGGAAAGTAAAGTCGTAGTCTGCAGCATCTGAGGACATTACTAAGAGCTGCTTCAACATCGGCATGTACAAAGGCAAAATGGCTATGGTGCCTTGTGCACATTCTGTGCTCCACACACACATTGGAGAAGTGTGTAAACTCAACTTGATTCCAATGTCCCGTACTGTGAAATCTTCTATCACTGTTGCAGTTTTATTTTCAAGCAGTACACACGACCGAGCTGAAGCAGTTGTGTAGAGAACAGAAAAATATTTAGGAATAATTTTGGATGCTCAGTTAAACTTTAGGAGCCATGTTGATAAAGTCAGCAAAACTTAGATCAAACTGTTTTAAAATGATTAGAAATTGTCTAACACTTCACTGTGCAGAGATGTTTTTTTAACTCCATGATCCTCTCACATCTGTCCTATGGAGCTGCTGTCTGGTCACAGACCAGCCAAACTCAAACCATTAGAAAGTCTCTATAATCAGGCCTGAAAGGTTTTTTATCCAAAGCCAATCAGATTCCATCACTGTAACATTATAGCTAAATCTGGCATTCTGGACTTTTCAAATTTTATAAGTCATAACCTTTTAAAACTGATTTTTAAATGTTTAAACAGACTTGTGCCTAAACCATTAAGCAATTGTATACAGAAATTGCAGGGCAGCAGCAGATCTACCAGAGCAGCTTTACATGGATATTTAAGGTTCAATTCCATAAAACCAGTTTTGCTCAAAGTGCTCTGCCTGTGAGAGGATCTTTAGTCTGTAACCAGTTTTAATATGTTCAAAAAACCAACAAAACTTTGGTTATGTCAAAAACTGAACTGTATCCATACTTAATGTTTTTATATTTCATTGTTTTATAAAAATGGCTGCGTATATGTTGTCAATATCATGTTGCATTATTTTAAATGATTATTATTTCACTTTCAACTAGTTTTTAGATGTACTGTTTAAAAGCCCATATAAGGACAATGCTGTGAATTAGCTTTAGCTATAATCTCTATGATGCAAACATGGGACTGCTGGTTCTGTTCAGTTTGTCTATGTCAATGTGTGCCTGTCCCTATTAAATAAACATAAATTAACTTATCGTCTTTGTGAAACTGCTTAAGTTTTATAACATCAGCATGGTCTGCATGGAGGCATGATACACTGCTAAATAAATCAACATTGCTACCTGTCATTAAAACACAACTGGCCACAAGTGTTGATGGTGATGTACTGCATGTCTGCACAAAACCTTTCTAGTGTTTTCTGACCGACATGTTTGATACTGGCAACATCTATTAGTTTTTAGAGGGAAGGTTGTAAAGACGAAATCATGTTGATCGATGGGCATTTCACTCTTCTACTAGATGGTTAATGACAGTATAAGAGTCACACCTTTTCTACTGCGAATGCTGACAGAAACAACACAAACTAGAAATCAGATAGCTGACTACCACAAGTCTTGTGGAAGTTTTTTTTTTTTAATTGTTCATTCAACCAGGCCTAGGAAAATTCAAGACTTCCACCGTTTTGACAAGACTTCAGTTTGCATATGTCTTCAAAAATATAAATCTACCTTGAAAAGCTTAAAACCACCAGGAAGACAGCCTCCTCTGTTCATGACTGGGTTCAGATAATTAACACTAGGCCTGCTCTAACACCATCAAAGCTGTTGATGTCTCAAACCCCTTCTTAGAGCAGTGCAGCAGCATGGTAAAGGAATGGACAGATCTTGGCAGTTACATGCCAGTCATAGTCCTGATGAAAATCTATCTGTCAAACAGAAACCAAGGCCAGCTGTTGAACTGTGGATGCAGGGGCTAAAGATGGGCCAGATGGGGGCAGCAGTAGTATCTTCATCATATACAATGAAGAAACCTGACGGACTATAATGAAGACATGATTTATTATAAGAAGAGGATAAATCATAAACACCAGGAGAAATTCAAATGAAAAAGTTGAGTGCACAATTGTATATAGTGTTCATAGTGAAGGCATACCGAGAGGAAATTGCCTGTCTTAGCCTGAATGCAAACCTACAAAGCAAACTTTTCTTTTCTTGATAGTGTCTTTAGTCCAAAATAATTATTTTCATATGTAAATTCTGCAAAGTTGGGGGGGATATTAATATCTCAGCAAGCATTAGGGATAACAGAGGGCTCTTTTCTCAGCAAAATGCTGCCATTTCAGAACATCTGCACCCATATGAGTACAACAAAACCTGCAATGCTCTGAAATTAAACAGATAATTATGTGTCTCTGCTGATGAATGTGTTTACTGTGGTAAATGTCAAAGCCTTTCTAATAAGCATAAGGAAGACATTTCACATCCCACAACCCCCTAAACACACACGCATACACACACATACACAAACACACGCAAACATGTTCACTATTATTGAATGTCATGTTTTAATATATCCCTACAAAATCTGAGTTCTGAAAACACTTTCTATTTTCTTTTTCAAGGGGCTTTTCTTTTTCTTTTCTTTTTGAGACTGGTGGCTTTTATTCGCAGGAATCAGACAGGAAACTGGGGGAAAAACAGAACAGCAAAGGTCCAAAGACCCTGGATGGCCAGATTGTCTCTGTATGCGGAGTCTACCACAAAACAGGTACCACCCTTTGAAAGCACCTTCAAAAAAGCAAAAATCAACTTAAGAGTCCTTCAAGTCAAGAATCTCTCTAAAGTTGTAACTGTTACTACTTTCTTTCCTGTCCTCTTTGCCTGAACCAGCCCTCCGTCCATCTCCACTGTGTCCTTGGTGGAGGTCAGAGGGCCTGACAGAACCAGAGAAGTCTTGGTTCTGTCCAGTCTGGTTTTACTTTCAGTAAAAGGAATTTTTTAATCTGTAACTACGTTCTAGCAATTTCTGATACTTTACTAATATTAGTAATAGCTGTTCCATTTCTAGGTTTGAGGAAAGTCTGAACCTTTATTGTATTTTTTAGGTTGTATTATAATAACCACCATTGTACTTTTGTTCCCTTTCAAAACCTCTCTGTTTCATGCTTGTAATTCACTTTTAAGAACCTAAACATGTCTCACTTCACTGATATGAATGAATGTTATCATGCATTGCTGAGCAATGCAGAGCCAGGTACTGCAGGTGTCTGTTCTGACATGAACTCAGCTTGGTTTGTGATTTTATTTGCTGGAAGAAATCTCAGTAGCATTGTGAGGATATTTTACCAGCTGCCCTGCAGTCATTTGTTCTTTACATTAAGGTGCTGATCCGTCAGAAACCAGAACTAGAATCCATCTAACCCTCCCGATAGGTTTATTGCAGCAGTTTCAGACTGAAGGTTTTCAGTAGCAACTTTTGCAATGAAAGCTATTATTTTGACATTGCTTTCATTAAACATCTAAACAAAATTGTGGAATGTGTTAATTTGAGTTTATTACGTCCAGCATTTGCATTGGAATTAAATATTTTACTTCCAGCATGAACTTCCAAAATCTCTTTCAGACTGCAGCAGAGTAGAGCATTCAGAGAAGACACGGCTCACTATCGTTTTGACTTAAAAGGCAATTGCTTCATTGCGTGTCAGTCTAGTCTATCAAATTTGTTAAGGTGTCTTGGTCTAGATAAATGTGTGGGACGGAGAGAGCATTCAACCAACAGTGTTATCCTCCCTGAGCTGCTAGTGGAGCAGAAAAATTGTGATGCTGTCAGTGTTCATCAGTCAAAGCCCACAGGACAGGCTATAGTAGACAGCAAACAGACATCAGAACTGTTTCCAACACTTGAGCTCATAAAACCCCATGAGTGTAATTGAACATGGCTATTATTAGGTTAACTGTACAGACTGTTTATTCTGTCAGCTAAATGCTGCTCTGTCCACCAGTCAGAGAATCAAAGCAGAAGTATGGTGACAGAGAGCAGTCACTCCAACAGACCATGGATTTGTTCCAGTGGATGCAGGGCTGAACACGACCATCACTGGATTTCACTGAGACGAGAATTTGCAACATATGTAACCCTGGATTATAGTGTTGCTGCATACAGAGAGCAGATCACAAGTGGTTTGACAAACACATTAAGATCCCCCGCTTTGTAGGATTCTCACATCTAACACTTGTGCAGTTGAGCTCTGCCCACAGCCATGACAAAAGGCAAAGCAAGATTAGAGTCAAGATGCATGTGGCACTGAGTGTGTGTGTGTGTGTGTTATCTTCCCCTCCTAATGCCCATATCTCTCAGTGGGGATGTTACTGATGGCAATGTGATGGTCCTTTTTTTTCCACTCGCGCCATAAGTCTCTGCATAATGGCCGCTTTGTTCTACAACCTAATCGCATTAATATGAAAGCCAATTGCTTTGGATGGCAAATCGAATCAAGCCAGATTGCATTCAAATGAAAATGAGTTAATCAGAAAAGCTATGTGTTTGCACAAAGGAAACGGGATTAAAACTGAAGGAGAACATCATATACAACTGACTGCATTTAAATGCTGCTCCATCCAGCTGTAAAATACACTTTGCTCAAACCTTTGAAAGCCTTCAGAACGCAAACCCATTGTGTTTGTGTCAGACAGATTAAAAACACATTCTCTATTGTTTTTTTCTGTCATTACAATATGCAGTCACGGAAAGCAAATAAAACTTGAATTTGTTTAAACCTGCACTGATTAATTTTTTTAAGCAGCAGGACCCTCCATGCCTGCTGCAGCCCTCATCTAGTGAGTGTTCAGCGTTTCACCAAAGGATGTTTCAGTTTTGATTATAAATCTCTCTGAAAGATGTTCCAATAATTGGTACAACATCTCCCCCCATACTGATGACCTACTGTGCAGGCACATCAGGGGACAATCATGTATAATTAAACCTTGTAGTGTCTGCTATAGTGCTCATTTACATCTCCTTTCCTGGTTGGAGACAGCATCCTCAGAGGGAAAAATATGAAGCCAGTCCACATGTGCCAAAAACCGACTTTACTCCAAAGGCCAGCCAGGAGCAGATCTAAACATGTTTACAGGGGAGCAGACGTCTGTTTTGTGTCACCATAAAATGTTATAATAAAAAAACATATTAAAGCGTACCAGTGTATAATATGTTGTCCTTTGACCACTATAGCCACTAGAAACCATCTTTGCTCATCACTGCTGGATTCAAAAACCCATAATGGCAATGACCTTCCAGTCTAAAAGCTTCACAACAGTTACAGGAGTATATGTGTTGGTGTAAACATGGCTAGTGTGAATGGGCAGATTACAATGCTGGAATTATATCACTGGTTTTTGGTGACAAATATTAAAACAGAATTTGGGAACAGTTAAATGACGCTGATGCTAGCCTGCAAGTAAAAGATCATTACTACAAAGTTCAAACATTTTGTGGAACCAACCTTCTCATGTTGACGGCAACTGTTTGTTATGAATTTAGGAACCAGAATTTCCTAAATTCTGGTTTAAGAAATTCAAGTTTTAGGAAACCAAGAATTTGGTTTCCTAAAACAAATTCTGGTTTTAGGAAACCAGAATTTCCTAAATTCTGGTTTCCTAAAACCAGAATTTGTGTTTTCTAGCTTCTTTCTCATTTTAAATAAAGTGAAATGAGAATGAAGTTCCCATTTTACTTCATGCTGCTGGTAGAACAATATTAAGCTAGGTTATATGATTTTATGTAGCAAAGCCTCCTGAGTGAAAAAGTTTTGAAATGGATCTGATTCAACAAACAGATCATGCAGCTTAGACTTAAACTGTGGATCAAATTCACTACATCATAAACTAAAAATATTTAACATTATTTAATTAATGTTAATATAAAATAAACACAACAGTAACATTCCTGTGTGGTAGCATTGGTATTTATCAGTAACACAACCTTAAACCAGACAATGTTGTAGTTAGTGGCACCAATGAATAGAATTGACACACAAAATATTTGTTAGAACTAAAACATAAATAGTACCTGTATGCATATTTGCACAATTTATGTTTTAGTTGTAACAAATTGCATTAGTTTTGTTTCATAAAGAGTTTCATAACTCCTCTCATAGTTTTGTGTTTGTTGTTTACTATCTCAGCTGATCCTCACCTATTCATGGGTCAGCATTTGCAGATTTTGTGATTTAATACAAATTCCAAAATATTTATGGAAAATTCAGACTTTTCCAAGGTACATATCTAAAATATTTAAAAGAAAATGCAGGTGATTTTTGCTACACCTTTCCCTTTTGGAAAAACTATTACTAATACCCTTGAAAACAGATTTAAGGAAGTGACAACAATATGATTTCATCAATGGATTATTCAATGTGGGTGGTGGACAATAAATAAATAAAAAACATGGGCAAACGCAGACGTTTCTTTTTCTGTAGCAGAATTTCAAGTTAATAGACATTAAGACCCAAATAAAGCAAAGTCACTGCAAGAATTAAACATTAGTCTTGGATGAGTGTTGAAAATATTCTGTGCTGTTGACAGCATCCAGATGAACTCAGTGAGTTGAAAACATGCCTCTCACTGACCTTCAGTGGTTCCAAGCTGAATCTCCTCAGTCGCCATGAAAAGTGAGTTTTCACTCAGCAAGCGAGGAGATGAAAACGTATGCTACCCATTCATCATTAAGAGTTTACGTGAGTAAATTGACATGATGAGCGTGTTTATGCCAGATGCATTTTATTAATTACTTTCCAGTGGAAACATATGCACAATTATCCACACATGCAGACACACCCACACACTGTTAATGAGTCAGAGAAACAGTCAGTGTGAAAATGGTCTCAGAGGATGAAGTGGTCACACACCAGACACACAGACACCTCTGTGATGGTTCTTAATAATAGTCATTGCTGATGATGTGTTTCATCAGAAGCACAACAACAAATCTTATGTTTTAATAGTATGCTTTATGTTCAGAAATAACAATAAATTACTGTTGTTGTTGGGATGATGTTGGGTTGCATTATTTAGTTCTCCTTTGCAGGGCCGGCTCAAGCCTCCATGGGGCCCTAAGCCAAATGTGGTTTTGGGGTCCTCTAGTTCTGCTAATAATGTGGATTGGCTGCAATCAACAGTTAGATTATTAGATCATTTACACACCCACTGCAAACTTATTGAATCTCTGACAGTGCTGTTTACATTATATCCTATATGCAGGTATCATATAGGATACATTTATCGGCCAGTCAATTTCTGGGCACCAATTTCCTTAATTTAGGGGGACAGGTGATCGGCTGATACTTACATGAAGCCGATCTCATCCCGTGATCTTATCTCAGCAACGGTTTAAAAATCAGCCACTGTCCTTTTGCTCTGCAGAGAGAGGCTTGACTGACTGACCGGCCACCAGGTCATGTTTGCACATTTACAGTTAACAACAGTTGCCTCACTGTTGCCAACTCAGCAACTTTCTAACTATATTTAACAACATTTCAGACAAAAAAAAAAAATAATGGTATTGGCCAAAATCAAAATCTGCAGGTCAGGCTTTTTAAAGATCAGTAGCCGGCGGTCAGCGAGAAAGCTGCAATCAGTGCGGCCCTATATAAATTGGCATGTATTCATGATTAAATTAATTTCTGTAAGGTGTAATTACAATGGCTAAAAATTTAACTTATACCAGGTGAATCTTTCTCACTTGAGATGTGGACCGGTACCGGTACCGGGTTGATTCTGAGCTTTCAAATAATTTTAATACGAGAAGTTTCACATAACTTAGAAGTTGATGTAAAAATAATGTTTGTTTTAGCCAATAAATTATCACCAGCAAACAGCATATTGCCATCTACAGCTTAGATTAGCTTGTTGATGCAGTAGCCATGTAGCCTGATGTAAAAACATTTAGTTAGATAATGTCAAACATTAGTTTTAATTATTGTTATCAAACACAGCATTTAGAAGCAAAAAAAATAAATCTGAAACATTTAAGGCCAACCACCAGAATCAACTAATTTAAAGTTAAAACTCAGTTTCACACAAACACGAAGATGCTAGCTTAAATGTTTGGCCATGGAACCAAACCGTTCACGGTCGCTATCAAGCCAAGTTTCTATTAACATTTCCGCAAATCTTTCTGATAAACTTTAGTAAAGTTTAGTAAAGTTACTTTACATTACTAAGACATTTTAAAAGAAACCTTTATCTTGACTTTTTCTCTATTATTCCCCTTTCTTTTCTCTCTCCCTGAAGGATAGATCCTTTTTTGCAACATTGTTTTGCTAACTTATCTTCCACGGGTGATTTGTAGGTTTGGATGCATCTGATGCACAGCAGCTCATATTACTGTGCAGTGCAGTACCTACCACGGCCAACAGGAGAACCCAAGGGCAATTTATTTTTTAATTTTTCTTTTTGCCCATATAAAAAAGATTTCAACAAATATTATCAAATATATATTATTGTAAAAAAAACAAAAACAAAAAAAAAAACACAACTTAATAATGAACTTGTGTGTTTTTGATAACATAAACAAATGGAAACCATTACTAAAAAAAACCAAAAAAACAAAATCTGTTCCACTTAGGAGGGCCCCTTAGCAGCCCTAAGCCGCTACTTCGTTTGCTTAGGCCTTGGGCAGCCCTGCTCCTATGTGTCTGCAAATATTGTTTTTTTGTTAATTAATTACTTTTTGATCAAATAGCAACCTATATCTCTTTAGACAGACTTTAATACTTGAGTTTTAACACAGATTGGCTATATTAACTAATATTTAATTTTTAAGAAATGAACTTCAAATAGCTGTCTCTATACCTTCATTAATCCACTCTGAAATCTCCAATAATGAATGGTGAACAGGGAGGGTACACCTTGGAAAGGTCATCTCCTCTTGAAAATAAAATATGTTGATGCCAAAAACTGAACTCTGCAAAAAAAAATTGTCCACCCCACAATAATAGGTTTAAGCTTAGTAATTCAAAACATACAGTTTTGTGTATTTTTAAAATAAAAAACAGTTTTTTGGCACTTGTGGTCTTCATTAGAAGCTGGACAGGAAGTAGAGCAGAGAGAGAAGGGGGAGAAACGCAGTAAATGGACATTAGACTCAGCGTAACACTTTGCTGCTCCCCATGATGCCTCACAGATACCAATTTCCCATGAGTATGACCACCAAAGAGCTAAACTATGAATGAGAGGAAAAACTAACAGTGGAATCACAGAGCTTGTGTACGTGTGTGTATTTGAGAAAGAGATTTTCAGCGTGTCTTGACACCATTACCCGTCAAAGCACTCATGGCAGCATGAAGAAGTCTGTGAGAACAAAGCTGTGTGTTGAGTGAGAAGCAATTCTGGCTGAATTCTTCCTTAGAATTTTCAAATGTTAAAATCAGTTTTTTACAGCTTGTCTTCCTGGGGTTTTTGAAATGCTTCTATCTATTTAGATAGAGAATGAATGACAGCGAGGAACTCGAAGTTGATGGAAGATGCCTAGCGGACACAATCACACTTCAAAAACTGCTCTTTTAAAGAAGATGGAATCTCGTAATGACTCATAAATCCTTATTTTGTTTAGAGAAGAATTACTATGGACATACAGGCTGTGTGAAATTGATACTTGCTTATTGAATACCTGACTTTGTCATCTTACATATAGGTATTAAACCTTACATTTATCAACCTAAATTACAATCAGAATGTTTATTGATTGCTTAGTTGTTCTTGAGAGATAACATTTCATATCTTTTTGTTTTAGCAGAACCCATCATTTAATTGGAAATATTTCACCACAAGGAACGTGCTAATCTAGTCCAATGCACCAGCTTCAGTTCCTGATTACTTTTGTAACTGTTAAATCTTGTTTAATCTGCTCAGGATTTTTCTTCAGAGGAAATTATTGTCATGACATGATTTTTCTATGCACCTTACTTTGTAATCCCATTTTAGATTGCATGAGTTTATTGGCCAATCTATGTAAGCCAATGTTCTCTTGCAGAGCACAAACAGGTTGAAAACATTTGGAAACATCAACTACATCTTAAGATCTTTATAGCAATTCTTTTTTTCTTGAAGACTGGGAAGATGAACTACATAAATATACACTGATTATGTAGACCAGTGGAGAATGGGAGGTAAACACATAAGTTAGCTCAGTCTTGATCTGATATTTTCTATACTGTTAAATTAGAGTGGATTTTATTTGTATTTGACTATGTTTTAGTGCCAGGAATAAAGAGGACTCTTAAAAATAATTTTCTACTTCCAACAGACCCTTCATATTCACCAAAATGATCAAATTGCAAGATATTTATGAACAGATAAATTCATTGCTTTTGTTATCTTAGGTTTACTAGATTTGGAAAATGAAATAAACTAAAAACTAAACCAAATTTATTGAAATGTTATGAGCATAATTTTTAGCCTAATCATTCACACAGACTTTAACTGCTCCTTGTCAGCTTCCAGTATGCAGCAGATTTAACTGTAAAGGGAACACAGATTTGGTGTGAATGCAGAAACACCTCTGTGTTTGAGACACAGCTCTAACCCATCGTGCTCAAGCAGGGCAATAAGGGCTTTAAATCCAGGCTATTACTGTAAGACCTAACATACAACAATAAACAATGAGCCTGTGGGGTGGAGCTGTAGAAAAGAGCTCTACCATGTGTGTGTCAGTACTGGAATAAGAGAAAACAATAACGAAAAAGGATCAGATTAGGATCTGCTGCAAATCTTAAGTTATTTTTAGAGTAAATATGATATTTGATGGGGAGAGGAAGTAACCCACTGGAAATAAAGAAGGTGCTTTTTATTCTGCTCTCTCTTTACTTGTAATATTAATATAGTCTGACAATCAAAGCAAAATTTTTTTTCAAGAGTTTATTCTGAGGGTTTAAAATTAGTATCAATTTTCTACCAGTCTGTCAAAGCTATATTTCATAGACAGTATTGTTGCTGTTTTTCGCAAGACTTTGGCTCACCACTAACAAGGTTAGTTGTTTTTGACAATTAACCATAACTCGATTATTTGTTTGCATCTCTACACCCACAACAAAAATCGCCAGGCACAAATAATGATGTGGTTATCACCAAGTGATCTGCTGCAGTTATTTAAAACCTAAAAATGAAGAAAACTAGTGCAGAACCAAAACGCGAGCGTCATTCTGAAGGTCTGAACTGTGCAGCAAATCGAGTCAAACTCTGGGAGTGAAGCTAGTCCATCGAGGCAGCACAGACCCTCACTGTCCTGTGGCTCTTACTCAGCTGGTTTGTGGGTGTGTGTGTGCGTGTGTGTCTGATAATGTGAAGAGATTTCCCACGGTTAAAGGGCTCTATTGAACAAGGCCTTGCTCCTTTCCCCTCATTGCCATGCAAAGGGACCAGCTGCCTACCCTCGGCCATGACGGCTAAAATATTTAGCACTCTGTTCGCTGGGGACATCCTGACTGACCCTTCCTCACAATCCTTCCTTCTCTAATGTCCACTTTTGTTTCTACCAAAAGTAGAAACAAATCCATTGTTTCATTTTTTTCATCACTTGTTTGTCTGGACTTCCTATTGGTGCTGATTCTGGTCACCATACACTGGTTCTGCAGATAATAGACTCATTGAGTGACAGATTTTAATTCTGTTCCCTTCTAATGATATTTGCTCTCCCAGCAGTGTGTCACACATTATCAAAATGTCACAGGCAGATGTACAAGTGCATAAGCTACCAAAACAAAGCTTATTTTATTCTGCGGTTTCAGGAGGCAGAACAATCCATTTATACTACAAATCAATGGAGGGAAATGTATGGCTCTCACCTGAAGACCTAGGATTATAGCCTTTGGAAGCATTGTGTGTAAGTATTGCTAAATAAGAAATATTGCAACAGTTTTTGATTGTATTGATGAACGTTGTTTGTTTTACATTAATGGCAGTTTTCTGGACATTCTGAAAGCTGCATGCAGAGAGAGGAATGTGCAGTGATGCTTGTGTTGCAGAAACATGTCATGTGGATTCTTCTTTGTACTTAGGTTAATTCTGCACCTTGCCAATATTTATTTATGTTTTCCCAGTTTTAGTTCTATTTGTGCTATGTGATAAAGGACCTGAAGCCTGGATCTGACATCCTGACTGTCGGGGACAAATGATGTACAAATGCTAATTTTGACTAAAAAACTCAGCCTAGTCTACTGTTTGTGTTACCAGCCTACAGTGGGATCAGGAGAACCTTAGCTGTCCTCCAAGCACTCACCACTAGGGGGAAAACTCAATGCTTCTGTTCAGTTGCTTGGCAGTTTTTGTTTTAATTTGTCATGACAAAAGATTCTCAGCATTTCTTTCTTTCCTCTCCCCACTATTTGTTTCTCTCCATGTCTTGTCTGTCTCTCTACCTTTGCTATCTGAGCAACACTTGTTTAAACCCTTGTGGCATGTTGTTGTGATCCCTCTGCACAGAAGAGAAAAAAAGAAGGGCCTTTAGGGTACATTTACCCAATGCCAGCAAATGCTGCTGCTGCTCATCTCCAACTACTACTCAAAGGCTTGGGTTGGAGAGTCAGCACAGGACCTCTGTGTTCCCCAAAGTATTTACAGATTCATTCTTTTTCTGCCAAAAAACATTTTCAGATTACATGAATTTTAAGATCAAATAATAATCTTTGGAAAGCACCTGTCCCCTAAACTTCATGTGCCCCTTGTGGCAAAGACTACGACTGAGTGAGAACGAGTCTCTCACGTCACTGTGGGGGCCCCGCAACATGTGGCTTCAAATCGCACTTCTCTCATCAGCTGGGTTCAGACCCCAAAGACAAAGATGAAGATAAAGGCAAAGATGGAGACCAAGGCGGAGAACAA
>CAEFZX010010902.1:0-16427 GCA_903066825.1 Alfaro cultratus
TTTGCGGCAATTTTTTTTTTTTTATTAAAAAAAAATTTTTTTTTTTTTTTTTTTTTTTTTTTTTTTTTTTTTTTTTTACATTATATAAGATAATATATCCATCATATATACAACAGAAATCAGAAGGTTACACAAACCAACCTTCTCTTTTTTAGGTCAGTTAGAATTACCAAAATTATTTATATCTGCCAAAATGCTCCACAGTTATATTCTTGATATCTTGACAGACTTTTTTTTTAACTTTCCCATTTCCAATGCGTCAAACAAGAATTCAGTGTTATTAAAGCGTGGCCTTAAAACACAAGCAGCTGCGTCTCCAATAACCTCAACTGGGTCAGTTAACCTTTCAGAAGTTTCCAAAGTTATGACATTATAATCGGAGCATTCCCCATTGTTTAAACTTTGATTTTTAAGACATTAACAAATAAATCTCTGACATATTCTTGCTCCTATTATTGATCATTTCTGGTACATGATTTAAACAATCTTTAATGACAAAATTGATTTTCTTGTTGTACCGGTTTAAAAGTGGAAAGCTTAATGTTTTTGTTTTGCTTGTTTTCTTGTAACCTTTGTGCTGTCATCCAGTCATTGTTTCATGAATTTACTTGTACTTTTTTGCCTGTTCGGCAAGCCAACTCTGACCTGCACAAAGTACATAAAGTAGATAACCAACTGAAGCATAATACTTCTCTCAAGTCCTGGGTCAGATTTTTTCTGGATTTGTTCGCAACTCTTCTTTCAGTTAGCTGATCAGCCGTAAACAGAATCAGCTGGGGGCGGTATTATTTTATTCCATATACAATAGAAAATATACATTTTTTTTACCATTGTTTGGATAAACAACAATTGAAGCCCATGTCTGCTTTCTACTGTTACACGTTTTCCAAAGCACATCAACATTGCAAAGCAAGTGATTTTCTGTGATGCTTTCTTACAGACACCACGGCAACCCGCATACCAAAATACCCCAGTCACAACTGGGAGTTTTTGGTTGGTGTTCTGGCCACAGCCATCTCCGTCTCCCTTATCCTCGCCCTTCTCGCCAAATGTCAGGTGGTCCGACGTTACCTGGCCAGCTACAGGCACACACGCCTGAGGGAGCCCGATACTGTTAGCCATTCTGACTCTTCAGGTTGGTTTTTAAACACAAACCTAAAGAAAACTGCTGAACGTTTTGACATGAGGCATAATTTCAAAGTGTGTAACGTGTTTGAAGACTGGCTTTATAATGTAGAAGGGAAAAATGCAAGCCTTTTACAACATCTTGTAAAATGCATAAATCTACAATCATCAGAACGTGACATTTGACCTTTGACACTATACCGCATCGCCCGTCTAGCCATTTCATCCTTCACATTTCCAAAAGAGCAAGTGAGCTTAAAAACATTACCAGCACATCACCATGATAAATCAATGATCAATTCCATAATTTTAATCAAAATATGAAACTCATTACAAACAAATTATTTATATATATTTTTTAAGATTATGGCTTGCAGCTAAAAAGACATTTTGTTTTAAAAAAAAATACAAATATTACATAAAATCAAAACAAAAAATATTTTGAATAAAGAAACGTGGGACTATGTAGTTCAAGTAGTAAGCAATCATTCAGGGAAAATTACAAATATAAGATTTGACTCTACCTCTAACTTTGCTTATAAAGCCATGTGGAATTTAAAACAATTAGTTGTTTTCTTGGATGTTTCCATTTCTTGCAAAAAGATGGAACTACAAAAACAAAAAATTAGAGCAAAAATATCACTCTTTCTATAAACACGACATATCAGTTAAAATGTGTGCCTTTCTTTTTATTTGAGAGACTGATGATCCTGTCAGTCAGCATGACTTCCTGAACCTTTTGTTTTTAATGACCTGATGCTTGTTTTATTCCCGGCTGCAGGCATGGATGTCGAGTTTGATATGCGCCGGGGACGAATGGACCCTCACTGCCTCCCCCCTGTGAGCGAGGAGGATGACGACGGCTTTATTGAAGACAACTACATCCCGGCCAGTGAGAGAGCCCGGGCTGAGAGAGCAGCCGAGGACATGGAGGAAGACACAGAAGAAGATGTGATTGAATTCAGCATCACTTAGAGTCTCTGGACGCATGTGGTTCGTTGGTTGAGCCAGAAACCTCCCAGACACCATTTCTACTCCATTGTTTGTCTTGTCAGTTGGTGTGAAGGTTTTTCAATGTGGATACACACTGCGTTTAATTGAATTATACTGAAATTAATTATTACACATGCGTTCTAGCTTGGAAGGTCTGAATATGGGCTCTGAAGGACCATTAAATTCATACTGCTTACAGTTTCAAAATGTTTTAAAGAGCATGCAATCATGTAAAAGTCAAAATCAGCAAGAGAGAAGCACTGGCTATCTTGAAACATTGCAAGAAGCAAACATTTAATCCCCTGAAGAATTTATTTTAATTTCCAACATATATCCAAGAATATTTAGCTACATAAGACATTTTTGGAACATGGCTGCATTCCATTTGTACTCGCAAGTCAGAATTTCCAAAAACCACTGGAGCGACCAAGGCATTCTGAATTATTTAAATGTTGAAGGTTTCTAACTAACAGTGATCTCAAAGTCCATTGTGGCTCTCTTGAACTTACAAGGCAGCTATGAGGCAGCTAATCTGCCTCATAGTTTAACATTTTTACACAGCAATTTATTACTTTCACAAGCAGCAAAACAAGAAAGTATTTTAACAATGACAGCAGTGGGATTATTTTAAGCGTTGTGATTTTTGCACAATGAAACTTTGAATCTTTGTTTTTATGGTACAGAAGTGGCAGTTTTTGACATGTCAGGAGCTCAGTGCCGAACATATCAATATTTTTAAGGTTTTAAATTGTTTTGAGAGGTTTAGTGTGGGACTGAATGTGTTTTTGGTTGCATTTAGGGTGGCAAACTAGAGGGACTTAACAAGAGTGCCAAGAAGGGTTATACTTTAAAAATGGATCACAGTACACTAAAGATGCATTTCATGTTACTCATCTGTTTCTGAAATCCCACAGCTTCTTAAATTGTTATCCAGCTGTATGAACATTATTTTCTATTGCACTTTTCCTTCTGCTTTAATTTCCACTTTGCTTGAAAACTGTCAGGTCAGCAGACAGTTTATAATGCGACCATAGCCTAAAATAGCTTTTTTAACAGACACATTTTGTAAGAAAATGAACATTGTCTTCTGATATTTTTGTCTGTTTTGTTTTTTTTTATTTTTGAATAGCTGAAATAAATGTTAAGGGTTCTAATTTTTTGAAATCCACCTGTAAGTTTGTTAGAAAAAATACTTACTTCATGTGTTGTGTGCAAACAGTTCAGTTAAAGCTTCTAAAAACTGCATCATAAATTCAGATATATCTTCATGCTTTCAGTACCAGAACTAAGAAAATATTTACTATTCTCCTTAAAGCTTCTTACAAAAGTTAATTTCCTAAAACCTAAAAGTGTCTACGTGACTGTAACCGTGTCATTTTTGCGAACAGATAGTTGATTTTAAAACTGAATGAATAACTTTAGGACTTTTCGCTTCAACGAGCACCAACTCGAGTCACTCACCTTCTCCTTCTCCTTTAAACTCCGCGACAAAATGTGACATAAACAGCAGTAATTAAGCTTGGCAGTGCGCGCTGGGTCGAGCCCTGAAGCGTTTCTGTGTGAGGCCATACAGCTGATGAGAGCAGCCTGACAGGTCTGCGTGGAGCTGTCAGGCGAGGCTGCATCCGGAAGAGCGGCACGTCAAGTTCACACCAAAACCGGAAGCAGAGCTATTTTGCCTTCAAAACAAAAGCGTTGACTTTCACACTGTCAGCTCATTGGCGGGAAAAATACAGGAAAATAGACAAGATTACCACTTAATAATAATAATAATAATAATAATAATAATAATAATAATAATAATAATAATAATAATGCCCAAAGTATTGCATGCTTAAACTTCAAATTTGTGCAGACTGTAGTTTTAATGTAGGCCTAAACAGATATTATGGCAACCCATAAAAATGTGAAGTGTATATGATTACTTATAGGTATTTCCAGAGAAACAATGAATTATGACTTTTGAAGATATTTCAGTTGTCTTAAAATGTATTCTTACAGATAAAGGAAGCTTCAAGTGAACTATATTATTGGCCTTGCCTGAATCATTTTAGATATTTCTTTTTCAGTCTTTGGGTATTATTATTTTTCCCGAGCAATTTCTCAAGGACGCACATTTTATTAACTGTTTATCATAAGTTCGACATCTTCACATCTCTGTTGGATCTGCGGTGTCTTGTCTTGTCAATCACTTCAAAATCCACAACCTCTTCAGCCTTTTATTTACCAAGATCCAAGCCTTGTTACGAGTGTAAAACGGCTCCTTTGCGCTGAAAAAGCAACACTAAGCGCTAAGCCAAGCAAACAAAACGAAATTTAAGCTTTCTGCAACATTGTGCTGAGGTTAAAATTAATAAAATTTGAGGATGGAAATAGATTGGTTGAGTTCATTTTGCGGCCGGAAATTGTACTTCCGTAAACGCAGTGAGTTTGACGCTCCGGAAAAGCGGCGCTGCAGCGAAACGCTTCGACTGAACAGAGCGCAGCTCAGAGGAGGGAGGAGGAGAATGATGGGAGCGACTTTTTCTTCCATTTATATGACCCATATCCTACAGTAGACCTAGAAATCATCCTGCCTCATTCTTGTTCTCGAGGTTTTTTCTTTTTTCTCCGTCAAGATGTCCGCCTCGGCGATATTCATCCTCGACCTGAAGGGAAAGGTGAGTTTTGGGCGACTTGTTGGTGGGGAAGTTGACATTAACAGCGCGGCACCTGCGATACGAGGACTGTTTAAACTAAAGAAAGCGCCTCTGCTGAAGTATATATTTTTATTTCACCGTGCTTGTTTCTACTGCATTTAGAACATTTCCGGCATAGTTGTGTTTCAAGAGAGTAAGTTAGTGAATTAAGGCTAAATGGGCTGAAACACTGACATAAAACAGACAGGAAGAGAAAGCCAACTCGCCAAACTCGTTTATCGATGCTGAGTTTACACAGAGGGCTTGTTCTTGTGCAGCGATGCAGCCCTTATTGTATGTGATGTGTCCTATTTCAAAGTTTGGAGCTTATCTCTTGGTGCTATTGTTTCTTTTAATTGCAATTGATCCCTTTGTAAAGTGTTTCAACGTGCATGAAAATGTATCATTTAGGTTTTTACACATAATTTAGTCATTAGAAAATATCTTTCCACTGGATCAAGGATTTAATCAGTTTCATTTTCTTTTGTATTGCGTTCCTTGTCTCTAAAAGTCCTATTTACTTGTCTAATTTTTGTTTCCATGGATCTTTTGCACATGTTTTCTTGTTTGATAGTTAACAATAACTTCCAAACATTTATAAAATGTGTTTTGCTTATTTTTGCAGCAGATAGGCTGAGGGTGTGCATAGTGCACTGAACTCCTCCCTACTCTGGTTTGATCAGTAAGTTTGCAAAATTAATCAAATTTGATGTCTCAGGTTGTTTACACAAACTTAATCCTGGACTCACTTAATTTTGACTCTCAAGATGCTAATGAGATTTAACACAACTCGGGAGCCACTGTCATGAAACGCTTAGATCCGTCCGTTTGTTCAATCACATGGCTGACTGAAATAGCCTCTGGAGAAATGAGCCCATTAGATTCAGGTCGGTTGGAGCAGGGTTCCATGTAAAAGTTGCTACCGTGATTTATGCAGGATTTGGTGATCACTGATCTAAACAAAGTTTGTACAATTTAAGCAGAAAACTGATCAGTTAGCATCATCTCTACGCTATTTATCCTAGATTTCTACTTGTACTCTGTACTTTGGTAAGCAATAAGGACAATAAAGCAATATTGCTTACATATGTACATACAAATAATTTTCATAATTACGAAAAACTTTTGTAATTACGAAATAATATACAAATAATTTTTGTAATTATTCATTACAAAAAAATATTAATTTTTTGTAATGAATAATTTCTTATTTAGGGTCCATTGTTTGGCTATTCTTTCTTTAATCAGTAGACTACAGGGTAATTAGGTCTAATGCACGTCTACGGACTGACAGGGACAGTAAAAAGAGTCAAAGGTTAGTGCCAAACACTCAACAGGTCAAATCATGAGCTTGACACCCCCTCCCAAAAAAAAAAAAAAGCTAGCTTCAAAGAAACTCAGTGAGGAGAGAATTTCGGTTTGCAGTGTGGATATTTAATCTCCGTGACAAGGACACCAAAACTTCCTGGATTTCCTGTGAGAAGTGTTTTTTTCTCTTTTCGATTGTGTCCTTATAAAGCTTATAAACTTTTCTAAAACCCTTATAGACGGCCTCATACCATAAATCTCTGCGTGTAGGGTGTTTTTTCAAGCTGGTAAAAACAGGAGGAATAGAAGCACGTCATTGGCCGAGGTCCATATGGATACGGAGAGGTGTGTCAAGCCCTAAAGTGTTATATTGAGTTTTGTCCGTTGCTATTTATTTTGTTAGAATATATTTTTTCATATTAAATGTGTTTTGGATTTTTATGTCAGCTCATATTTTTTCAGTTTCAATTAAAATGCCAAGTTTTGTTCATTTTAATGCTCTGAAACGTCTTACTTTAAGTGTAATCTACATCATATTTAGTCTAGGCTATGTATTTGTTTTTAATTGTTTTAACTTCTATGCATATTGTAGACCTGCATTTCAAATTTCCTTTTAATTAGAATTAACTTACAAGAAAATGTCTAAGAATAGGAACAAAATTGTCTGCAGCATTCTGGGATTGTTTGGTCAGCACTGCAAACCCGGCACTGTGTGTCTTAAAGTCACACTACCCAAAGAAAACCTGCAGAGCTTAACTTTGAGAGCAATAACATTTATATTTGTGGCTTTTTTCCTTGATTTTATGTGGATTCATTTCTTTAATATCTGCCATTCACATGCTGAGGAGGTAGTAACGAGAGTGAAGTGAAACATGCAGGATACCAGACTTTGAGGACTGACTTTCGACATTTCTGCCTTCAACATCAGACATTGATTGGTGAACTTTGCAATCAAAGTCAGATGTTGATAGCCTGAAAACTCACTGTTTTTCTTTATATATTTTTTGTTTTACCAATAGCCCAGAAATTCTTATGGTCTGTGAATGAAAATGAAAAAAAAATTAAAAATACTATATCGGGTGCATATATTTTCAAGTTTTGATTGGACCAAAACATCTGAGTATATTAGTGTTGGTTTTGTCCTGGACATCCTTAGAAATTAGATTTTAAATCTCAAAAGACCCATCACAAATAAGCAAATACAAATAATACAAACTAACCTGTGGGATCCTGACATATCTTACATTTACAGACCACATGATTGATCCAAAATCTGCGTGTCAATTTGATTGATGATTAAAGAGTCCTGGAGTCACTACAAGGGCAACAAAAGGAAATGCTGAATAACCTTTTCTGCTTGACAACAATGCCTATCAGGGAGAAAGATCCATCCTTCATAGCCTGGGTGCCTGATTGTACAGATTAAAGGTTTCTCTTTTTCCCTCTTGCAATCTACTTATCTCTGCCCCAAGGCTACTTAGCAGTGCTTCCCCTTCCATCCTCACTGTGCCTCTGGCAATGTCCTGATCAGACAAGTTTCACAATTTTAGTGCTCGTAGAGCAAATATGCATTGTAGTTGTAATTAAAAGTGTAATTAACTAGAGTAAAAGGTTGAATTCTAAATGAGTATTTACATAATCTACAAGACATTACAAAAAAACAGTTAAGCACAGCCTGCCCATTTCAGCTTTCAGACATATTCCTTAAAATGCAAAAGAAGGCAGAAGCCGATCTCCACATCTGCCCTTTATCCCTCCACCTTAAAGCCATCCCCTTTCCACCACACCTCCTGGGCACCAGCCTGAACATGGATAGCTTCTGGGACTCACTGATGTACTAAAATGTCAAGGTATTACAATCATCACGGCATCAATTGTTTCTAGAGCTTCACAAAATAATTTTTCAATACAGTAATTTACTTGAGCTCAAGTTTAGGGTTATTGTGAGCATTTCGATGTCTCCAGCAGATGAACTTGGTCGTATAGTAAGTGTAAAATAACTAAAGGATTTAGATACTTGAATTAAAAAATGCAAGCTGAGAAGTTTAACTTTTAAGTTTATTAGTTCCTCAATGTACGATGTTTCAAATTTGTGATGCTTTCTTTTTTAGTCACAATGCTTTTTTTTTTGATGGAAATGCCAAGCTGCTGGTCGATTCCAGACTAACAATCCCAAATGGATTCTGGGTTATTTCAAAATTGGTTATTGCCATAGAGCTCAGAGGATAGGCCTTCATTACTATAGAGATGTCTTGACATTTTTCCATCCTTTCATTTTTCTGTCAAATGCCAAATTAAACACAGACTCAGGCCTTCAGACACCCCACATTTTGTGTAGCCTGGTTCATCTGGTCAGATGAATCAGCTTCAAAGGTTTTAACATATATTAAATTCACAGGGGTTAGGAACTACAACCATCAATGGGCAGCTAAAATTCACAAATACTTGAGACATCTTCTAAACACGCTTAAAACTGTCTATTTTATCAGTTCAAACACCAACGATATCTTAATGGGCACAGTGGAAACCGTTTTAACAATACTACAGAAGATATAGTCTACAGATGTAATTATTTTTGCTCTTAAGGTACAAAAAATTAGCACCAAGGAAAATTAATGGGGTTTCTGGATTGGCTGCTTTGCAAATCCCAGCCAATAGCATTCAAGTAGCATTGGTTATTGGTATTTCAGCTTTCAAAGCAGCATTTGATTGAATATTTTCAAAAACTTGCAATTGTAGGTGAATTTTCTGCTAGTAAATCCACAGAAAAATCTGCAAATCATGAGTAGGTGCTCCACTGTTATTCCTCTGGACAACTACTGGTTGCTCCAAACTTAATGTTGTCTTTTTCCAAAAACAGTGGTGTACAAGATCACTTTAACGTAATTATTTCCAAATATTGGTGTAGTAAAACCACAAAGAAACAGTTTTGTTCAGAATACTTAAAGTAGTAGAATTTGGTAGTAAAATTTGTTTCCAGACAACAATGATAGTAGTTTGCATGTTAACATACTCCCAATTGCTAAACAATGGAGCTGTCAGTGTCACTTTGAGCTGGAATCTCAGATTGGGATCAAAAGGAGGCATTGTGACCATTCCTGATGTTAAATAGTTTCTATTGCCCAAGGAACTGTGTGGCATTATATCTGAATTTCTTAGGGTTCTTGTATCCTTTTCATAAGCAAACTACATTTTCTGTCAACAGCTCTTTTGCTTATCTCATAGTCACCCTGGTATTGGAGTGGCTCAGTGAGATTTATACTGTGATTTATGTTGCAAAGTGTTGATGGGTGATCCAAACTGACATTAGCTTTGCTGAGATTTTTTTTTTTGTCTAGTTTGCCTTTGGGTCAAACACTCCAGTGAGGGTTTTCTGGTCCCTATTTGTCTTTGAGGTCAGTAGTGAGTGGATTGTATTGATTTCACATTCTGGACACAGCTACCCATTGTTGTGTGTCCCTGCCGCAAATTCCCTCTAAATGCTATTTTCCCCTCCCTTCCTTTTAGGTTATAGATACACGTGATTTAATAAAATACAGTTTTGAATACACCCTAGATTTTTTTAGTTTAGGATTTTCTTTTTCATTTGAGGAATGTAAACCCAGGTATAAACTTCACTAAAGGAAAATAACTATATTTGTTTTCTCTTGCCTCTTTAGTTTTGTCACTGAATAGGATTTGTAGTTAATATGAAAGTATGGCAGGTATAACACATTAAGCATGTTGTGTCAAATCTTTAAATAATTTCTAAATAAAAAAAAAGTATTATATGTAACATTATTAATCTCCAAATAGTGGCATGCTCTCTAATAGGATTTCATATTACGTTTGAGAAATTTTTATCATTATATAGTCTTTTTATTTATTTTTTAACAGGTAGTGTAGTGGCTCAAATTGGGGAAAAAAAATTCCACTCTAGATTTTAATGAACCCTGAATTTTTAAGTAGTTTGACTTTGGGGCATGCATTATGCTCACTGTTTGTGCAAAGTGTTCTGTTTGATGTACTCTACCTTTGCTGAATACCAAAAACTGCATGATATTTTCCTTTTTAATGTGACACTCATACAAACTAACGCACAACTGTGACGTCTTCCTCATCTTAAAGTCACATTTAGGATATTTTGCAGCAGGTTACATTCTTCTCTGCACAGCTAACAAGAAAGAAGCCTGACACTTTCATTTTCAGTCACTGTAGAATCAAATGACTAATACCTCTCCAGAGTATGAAGTTGTTTGGTAAATGACAGTTGTGAACTTTTCAATGTACAGCAGGAAAACGGGTGATAAGGGAAACTTGTCAAAGCTCATTATGAGCCCTGAGAGCTTGATATACATTATTAATCAATCCCCCAGTTTTTAAAACAGATTTACTAGACAATCTAGCATGGAGCCAATATTTCCATTATGTAGTGTCCCAGTATTTATTTTTTATCCCATTGCAATGCTTGTCAACTGCATTAAAATAGCAACTCTATCCAAAATCTCTTTGTAGTAGAATGATCTGTGATAGCAGTGACTCCAGAACGACTGAAGCTGAATACTTTAGAGAAAGAATGTCTTGTTGTTTTTTATTAGTTTGGTTTCAGAACTTCAAAGTGAATCTCTACACACTGGCAGTATTCAGTATTGCAGTTTTTTGATGCAACAACCTGTCCATATGTCATTCTTTTTCTCCACTGACCTTTGAACTTCTCACTCTGCGTTTTCAATCTTTCTTCACAGTACCTGAGCATCGGCCTGTCCACATCCTCGGATTACTTGGCTGGAATTTCCTTTTTATATCTTTTTTCCTTCTCCCTTTGTACCTGGCCATGTGTGACCTCTCCACAACAAAGTCTCTATTAAAGACAGAGGAGAGTAGTGTGTCTGTCAGCGTGCGGGCGTGTGTGTGTGCATGTGTGTGAGAGAAAGATACAGAAGCAGAGGAATTTTTTTTTCTTAATCTCCTTCCATAGTCCACAACAGTGTTTCCCAACCCTGGTCCTGGAGGCACACTGCTCTGCATGTTTTAGATGCTTCCCTGATTTAACACACCTGATTCTAAGGACTGCAGTTCAGGAAAAGCCTGTTAATCAACTATCAACTGAAGTCAGGTGTGCTGATGCAGGGAAACACCTTAAACATCCAGGGCCGTGTGCCCTGAGGACCAGAGTTAGGAAATACTACTCTGGAAAGTTATTTTCTCAGGCTACGTCCACACAACAGGTTTTGATACTCAGTTCCAATTTTGATACTCAGATTTTGCTGTTTATGTTGTTTTGCATAGTCTGTAGAAGACTGTGTCTAACATGCGCTAATTTCAGATTTCTCATCAATTGAATCTTCCTCTGTCAGAAGGATTAGGTCAACTCCACCGGTGCAGCTTAGAAGGTTTATTCATCAAATAATAGCAGGTATATGGGAGATGATGGTACAGATGATGATGAGGTGGAGATAGTAATGAGGTGCTTATATTTGGTTTTGTATGTATATGTATGTGGGTGTGTGATTATGTACCACTGATAATTATATTGTTACTAATGTTCTAACAAGGCACCATGAATTTGCATTCTTGTTATTATTATGGTTTTGCTATAAATATATTTTTAAACTGTCCTGGCTTATCTCCTTTAAAACATGGACCTGTATGAGATTTTCACAGTGTAACTGGTTAAATATAGTAATAATTTATTGATTTTATTTGATACATATACTGTGACAAAAATGGAAAGCGCCTGCTAAACTAAGTAGCTGTTTTTAAGTGCTTATTCCTCATGTTATTGTACCATTTTGCTCTTAAAGTACCATAACACTTAAAAAGCTGATATTATCTAATTAGTCAGGATTTCTGACCTTTTGGCCAGCATGCTGTCTGCTGCCTTGAGCTAGTCAACTGTGGTTTTAAAACAATGTAGCATGGGGAAAAAAAATCATGTTTTCCTAATAAGAATAATGAGTGGTTGCTTTTGTGCCCATACTGCACCGTGACTAATCAATCTTAATCTTAAACTTAATTTGTTTAAGCCAGGACACTACTCTATAGCTGCTGAAAATCCAGCCGTGCTGAAATTTAGTCATTGAGATGTCATTTCTTTGTTAAATATACTTTTTAATTTAAGCGTCTGATGCCTGCTGTGCATACCAAAATTCTTTTCATATAAAATTTTTCCTTTTAATCCTGTCTGTTGGAGCTCAAGCATTGAAAAGGCTCCAACAGCTTTTGCTTTGATTTTTATTAAGTAAATAACTTAAAGATATGTGGACATTGTTGAGGTTTTCCTTTTTTAAATTGTTGATCTTGAGGGAAAAGAGCCAACATCCACACACCTTCTGCATACTGAGATGTTGCATGCCTGAACTTTTACCCTGTATATTCCCTTAGAAATTTACACAGGATGGTTTCCTTGAATTTTGACCCCGATCATCTTGTGAACTTTGCTGGGATCTGCTCTGATTCTTCTTTTAAGGAAGCCATTCATCATTCATGCTGAGATATCCATCAGTCCATTAAAGCTTCAAGGAAAACGCTCAGGCACGAAACACTGTTTGCACATTTTGTTGCGAGAGAAACTGAGAGAGGATGAGTTTTTTTTTTTTTTTTTGTCTTTTCTTTCAACTGTCAGCCAAAGGTTCCTGAAGCATCTTCAGACTAGAGTGCAGGTTTGGTATCTTAGCCAAGGCTATGAATCTTTAATGACTGAATGGTTGCTGCATAATATTTCCTCTCCCTCTCTGCTCTTGTGTTATCCGTCTAGGTTTTGATTTGCCGTAACTACATGGGAAACATGGACATGAATGAAATTGACCACTTCATGCCCATATTGATGAAGAGGGAGGAAGATGCTGAGATGACTCCACTGGTCAGCCATGGCTCCTCACACTTCCTCTGGATCAAACACAGCAACCTTTACTGTATCCAATGCGAGTTTATTTCTGTGTGATGTTTTGTGTAAAAGGTGTCTTCACTGTGGATGTCTCAATTCACCAATGGGTGTAGTTTATCATGAAGATTGACAATCCCTCCTCAAAGTATCAGCCCCTCCCTGTCAGTCATTTCTATTTATGATGTGGGTAAATTTTGTCTTCCCAGAACAGAACCACAGGAGGCCCTGTGCTCCAGGTTTGTGTAGCCAGCAGTTCCTGAGCGTCTCACTGTCTGCCTTTGCATATCATGAATCAGAGTGAGCAATGTGTGATTTACTGTGCAGAATATTATCCCCTTTTCTACTGAGATTATACAGTCAGTCTTCCTAGAACATTATTAATTCAGCATCATATTGCAGTTGGGAGTAACTGCTATTCCCAATGCATTGAATTACATCCTAGCCGTTCTTCAACCCTGGGTTATGTTCTTAATTGCTTTTGAATCAGATGCACTCTGGTAATTGTATATAATGTTGCATGTGCAATTTTTAACTTCTGTTCTTCTGCAAAGGATAAGTGAAAATAATTATTTTGGGTGAAACTTTTGGATGGAAAATGTTTTTTCTTAACAGTTTCTTCATAAGTGGTAGCAATGACAAAGAAGAATGCCAACGCTGCTCTGGTTTACTCCTTTCTTTATAGAATAGTTCAGGTGAGCCATACTTCAGCTCTTTAACTTTTCGTTAATACCATTGAAGTCCCTTTAGTGCTGTGTCATCTTCCGGGTTGGGTGTGGTCTTTTGGGACTTGGAGGCTCCTCCCCCTTTGGCAGCCAACTCCATATTGCTCCTCCATATATGTTCATACATCCCACAATGCATTGTGGATGTATGTTTTGTTTTAAGTGTGTCATCTTTGTCTTTACATTTGTTATTTCCATCTCCCTGCCCAAACTTTCTCCCTATTATTACTCTCTCTCTCATTATCTATATCTTTTTATAATTGTTAAAGCTTGTTCTTGTAAATTCAATTATGCAGTAGGGGTAATTTGCTACCCTGTTGTAGGGAAAATCTGCTCCTACACAGCAATCTGACACAACATGTTTTTTATCTGAGCTGATGTAAAAAACTCCAACTTGTTTTTCTTTTTGCAGGTATTTAAGGAGTATTTTAAAGAGCTGGAGGAGGAAAGTATTCGTGACAACTTTGTGACAGTATATGAACTGATGGATGAAGTGATGGACTTTGGATTCCCCCAGACAACTGAGAGCAAGATCCTACAAGAGTAAGAAAAGTGATTCACAATCTGTGACTCCACTAAAGTCCTTGGGTTAACCTGTTCCTTTTAACTGAGGTGACATTTTAAATATAATGACAGGCCGGAGCTGCTTTGGATTGTGTTTGGAGTGATTCAAAGCCTTTCACTGATGGGCTTCCCCACAAAATCAGTCCACTGGGCTTCCGCTGACGCCTTCAGTGGTCAACATTTGAGATCACTAACTTGGCATTGTATGTACTGTGCATAAAGCAGATGTCAAAAAGCCACTATGATTAATTATTTTCACCTTTAATATGACAGACCCTCTCTACAATTCAACTGAAAGCAGATGTTATTTTTAGACCTGCTGTCAGTTATACAATTTAGCTGTAGGACTTTCCTAGCAGTTGCTTATCCTTTAGCATAAGCCAAAATTGCAGGGAACAAAGGTAGACGGCAGATAAAGAGGGATATAGATTTCTTAGCTTCTAAATCAGCAAAAAAGATCTCACCAGAAAAAAGTTTAGAAAATGCCAGGCAGTGTCCACAACTATATTTGACAAAAATAAAATCAGTGACTTCACCTAAAGTTTGTAAACAACAACCTTAGAGATTAAAGAGAGTGACGTATGTATACTTTTGAGAGACGTGTGGCTTCTAGAGATTCATAACTTAACTGGACAGTGGCAACAAGTTTCCCTTTTTGAACTCTGATCAGTAATTGGCATGTGAATTGTGATCACCATTTTTGGCTTGCACTTTGCTACATTTACTATGCCCCATGTGGGTTCTGGTGGGGTTGAACTGCCGACGCCTGTGTTGCCGCTTTGAACATTTTTCAAAATTAATTGGCTCTTCATTCTCCCAGTTTAAGTTGGCCTTCAAAGTGGTTTGGTGATAAAAATTTTTCCTAACCAATGTGGTTTTTGTGGAAATTGGAGTGGTTGTCTGGTTTGGTGTCAAAATCATTTTGTGTTTAAATTATTGTGGTGTTCCAGTTTTTACATAAGATAACACACCAATACATTCTGGAACCAAATTTTCAGACTAACCCAACAGCAATTCACAGCAGAAAACAAAAGGGAAGGGTAACATAATTACCAGTCTTTATAACAAGGATTTGGCAATTATATCTAACAAATGTTTTCACAGAAATGATTTGCTTTAATTTAAACATGGGGCTAAGTGAATAAGGTTATATTTTTTAAGCCCGTAAAAGCAGTAACTGCAACACTTTGTTCTAATTTCCGATCCAATTACACATGTTCAAGTGACACTTGTATTTTCCATCAGGGATAAAGAGACTTTGAGATAACCACTTTGTGGTATAATGTCAGGAAGCAGCAGAGAGGGAATTAGTGTACCTAATGAGTAGGCTTTGAGAGCCATTGGTCTAAACTGTAGTCATAATAAAATGCAGAACTTAACCAGTGAGAAAGGTGAGAAGTGCTTACACTTTGTTCCTGTGCTTTTGGTTTTAGGCAGGGTTGCTTTGTCTTCTTCTACTCCCTTCTCAGAAAGGCATTTGTCTCCAGGATAAGACCCAACTTATTTTCTCTAACATGCAGCAACTCTCTGACATTGCCTTAGTTTGCACATTATCCTCTTTGATTTTCATTAAAGAGTACAATTGTATAACTTAGCTGCTTATGTGTAGCCAGTTTTGCATGTAGCTTGATGTTAAGTCTCTTGTGTACTGTGTGTGTGTTGACTGAATGGTGCTGATAATCGCTCGTCTCCAATTGGCACTTACACACAATGGCACCGTCAGCTGAACACACTTCAGACTCTCAGACAGAAAAGCTCAGCTCCCCTCCCCTCCATGGAGACAAACACTCTCTCATCCCTGCAGACAGTAGACACACACGCCTAGACACACACACTCTGTTTGTGTCTGTCTCTGGGAGTTACTTCAGTTCTTTAACCTTTTAATGACCCAGCAGCAATAAGAACGCTTACAATATTATACTACTTGGCAAGAGTTATTGTGTGGGTGGGGGAAGAAAGAATAAGTTGCTCATGCATTAAAATATACTCATGAATCTTGCAAAGTAGTCATACTGAAATTATTTTCACATTTTCTGTTAGTTATAAGATTCAATTTATTTAACTGGGGTGATGTGATTCAGATTCAGATTTATTTATTTGTGTCCCAAATGGGCAATTGGTGTAACAGCAAGTACAAAAACTAAAACACAAAATATCAAAAATAAAAAAAAA